>JAPYYV010003462.1:0-29700 GCA_030522625.1 Copidosoma aretas
GAAAAATCTTGTACGCAACTCGTGCGGGACGATTTCTCACACTCGTGTGATTGACTAGCACTCGTGCGGGAAATCGTCTTTTCCGCACTTGTTACGTAATAACTATAAAAGCTTTACTGTAAATGCACCGGCATACTTGATAGAAATGTTTCTCTATTTCTAAAATAGCATATTTAACAAACAAATTGTTAACAGTCATATTTTTTTAAGTTCTAGTTCGTAGCACACCTTTGAGCTCTGGGCTATTCGCGAGGGAGAGATAATGTCTCATTAGCAGTGAAACTCAAACAATTTAATTTTCCACGATTATGCTTCTGAATCCACGCATTAAGCGCCTGCATGCTAATCTTTGTGGTCTACACTGTTCTTGATAATTTTTTTTATTCACGCCATTTTATTATTTCTTTTTAAATTTTATGGTTTTCGAAAGATGGTTTTTTTATCATTTATCTTTTTATTTGTATCTATTTCTATATTACTAAGGAAGAATTTTTTTCAATTGTATTTCGGAAACAAGTGAAATTATGGAGAAAAAGTAGTTAGTAGTTCCGGCGGGAGTATGGAAAAAAGTTGTTATCTCAAGAATGCTCGGTTTTGTTAATCAGCTTCACCTTGGGCCAGATCACGTATTACACATGCATGACCCTTGCCAAAATTACGCATAATTTTCCTGTTTTTACAAACTGAAGGGCCGCGTTCAATTTCTTAGGCCCAAAATAGCTTTTTTCTTACGGGCTACTTTTTTGCACTTTTTTTTATTTGTCAAATTTATACTTATTATTATTTTTGTTGACTTCAAACTAACAAATTTTTTTTGCGACGTGCAGCTTAATGTGCTGAACAAAAATGATTTTTTACAACCTATGAATATAAACTAATGAAATCACTTTTTCTTAACTTTTAACTTTTCGATTCCTGCCGAAATATAAGATCAATCGATATTTTCCTCACACTCCCAAAGTTTCGATTCATTATATGGGTATTAATTTACATAATAAATCAATCAAGTGGTATTGTATAGTTGTTATCATTATCCTTCCTTAAAAGATTGAACCTCACGTGACTGAAGCATTTTTATTCGTCCTGTGATTGGTCGAGACTGATCAAGAACGGGCAAATTTGAAACAGAGATTTTGAAAAATAATTAAAAATTAATTTAAATTTGTTGGTTCAATAAGAATTAAAAGTGTATTTTATAAAATAGCTAATCATTCAATTTTTCTTTAAAAATCATAGAAATAAATGTTTGATTAAATATTGGGGGTTGGCGCGCGAAGCGCGCAGGGGGCAGGGCCCCCTAGTATTAGAAAACATAAAAGCAAAAAAAAGTTACAATAATAATAAACGCTGTAACATTTCAAGCAATATTCCAAATAACTTCAAATTTCGAGCGCAGATTTGTATTTTTGATGTGTTCTTTAAAAAACATTCATGAATTTTGGTGTACTCCTCACTGAAAAAAATGGTAAAGGCTTAAAGCAGCGTCCCCACAATTTTACTAAAAAAATATAAAATATATTTCGATGTTTTGTTTTGTCATGTTCGGAGCATTTGTTGAATCACCAAAAAATATTTTTTTTCCAACTGTATTTAAAAATAAAGTTATTTTGTGCATTGGAGATGCAGGTGCTCACTTGCACAGGCTTGCAATAAAAGCATGATTGCAAAAAAGGTCCAGAACATGATTTTGTAAAATCAATATTTTTATTAGCACATCTCGAATCATCGTTAAAAACCACTAAAAATATTGCTTATCGCTATGTTAAATGTAAAAAATATATGTGTCCATGCCGCTAAATGGATCCAGCGTGCACAATTGGTATAAAAAGTTGGTTCCATCCTCTAAAGGGAGAAAGTATCTTTTTCATACTAAATTCATAATTTTTTCTGACAGCAATATACAAACATTCATAAGCGATATATCTTTCTTAAGATAAGCTACATTATTACAAAAAAAAAATAGTTTCGATAAAAACTCTCAAATCTGTTTTATTTGTTCAAACAATTTCTTTTAATGATATATTCTAAATCATTAAATCTGGCTTACAAGAAAAAAATACTTTGGAAACTCAGGTTTCTAATTGCAACTTTGAAACTTGATATTTGAAAGATTTACATTTTCCAGAAAAGCAGTAGATCTCTCAATATACATTTTTTTTAATATAAAAATTTTATTTAGTATAAAAAAAGTATATTCAAAGTTATTAAAATTAAAAATTGGTAAACAATGAATGATTTCGAAACTTCATAACTTTTTCCAAAGTAATTTGAGAAAAACTGATGAGAGACCATTTCTTTTAAAAATATAGGCCAAATTATTAAAAAAACAATGTTTGAATACAAATTTTAAAATTTTTTTATTCATCCAAACAATCGCGCATAACTTTTGGAGCAAGTAATACAAAGCGATGAACATAGTTTTGTTTACTTCCAGACTTGATAACAAGACTTCATGCAAAGTTTTATCTGATGTGTGCCTTTTGATGTACGCTAGCAAGTACCGCTGACAGCTCCACTATATTGGTGTATTTTTCGATTTTATTTCCTTTTTTTATAGATATTAAGACGAAATATGCCGTAATTGACATATGATTTGTGTTTATGTTGGAAAAATCATACTAATTAACTATAAAGCTTGTCCACAGTTACATTATTTAACCTTTGCACCACCACTTTTGCACGATTTGGCCGCACGTTTTAAAGATACTTGCCTAGCGCATTCAGAGATTCTCTTTTTTTGCTTCAAAATAATAAGTTTCTTAGGTTTGCCCAAAAAAATATAAGAAACTGCCCCGGGAATCTCTCAGTAATTTGTATAAATGAAAAAAAAATTCTCATACTTAGAGGAAAGTTGATTCGCATAAAAGAGATGTTATCAACATGATTTAATTCAAGGAATGAAAGAAAATCCCAGCAACATTGCTGATGCAACGGTTTAGAAATAAACATATTTGTCTCTGCTGCTACTCGATTAATTGATCGCATGAAACGTATATTAAAATTAAAATTGATTGAAATCATAAAAGTACGAGCACGCATATCATTCTTCTAAAGTTGATGAAATTTTCAAACATTCAGGAAGACCCGGTCCTCGCAAAAGTAAAACCTTTTACACACAAAAGCCAAATTAAATTATTTAATAAGACAAAATATAAAAAAAAAAAAGTTTTGACGAAACATCATGCCAGTACATTCTAGAAGGTTCTGAAAAGGCGTAGTTAAACGGTGATTCATCCGACGGTCGCATTATCGTATGCAGTGATGTAACGCGTAACACACGTCCCTACGACCAAGTGCGGCAAGTCAGGCTCGTACAAATGATTCACGGATCCCTTGTATGTAACGATGAACATTTTTTTTTTTTTTGTTACAACGAATACACTCAATACACTTACATTTTATGCAAATTTTATGATACCTTATAAGGTCGTTGATGACGAATATGAGTACGAAATTATGTAGCCTCGATTCAGAAGAGATGTGCAGTGGACATCGATTCGGCTTTATTCTACGTGTGCGTATCCATCTAATTTGAAAATTCGTCGAGTATTAGATCTATTAGATAGTTGCTGTATTTATCATGAACGGATGCATATATGTGATAGGGAAGAGGTTTCATCTTGCATTGTGACTCATTTTGAGAACGATAATCGTAGACGAAATATGTTTCGTGAAAACTATAGATTGCCCTCGGGAAAAAAGTTGTTCCAACAAAATCGCTGACAAATAATTTCAGAAAAAAAGTAAAATTTTCGATCCACCCCTATCTAGACGAAATCAGTAAGACAATAGCTACGTTCCTGACTGTGTACAAAAGGAACTGTCCCTTATACAAAGAGGACACGGAGCGTTGCACACGGTACTCTCGCAACACCGATGTACATAGCTCACCCGAAGCGAGGAAGAAGCACTGCACGCGACCAGCTCTTTTGCACACGAGCGTGTACTTGGCTGCCGTGGATAAATTCGGACGCTCGGCGCTGTTACTGGCAAGTTCGGCTTTGGCTAAGCAACGGAGGAATCCTACTTACCTACGAAGCATCTGCTCTGAAAAAATCCCGGGTCGACGACGACGACGACGATGGCTGACTGTGAGTATATTTTCGAATTTTTAATATTTTTGTTTCCCCTTTCGAAGAATAGTGCATGCAAATTGTAATTTGAAATATTTTTCATTTCGCTCTTCCAATAGAATGACTTTTTTTTCCAATTTCTACTCCATGCCTTTTCAAACCATTCGATCAAAATCGTTACTGATATTTTATCGCACAATTTCTTTTGCAAGACAATACAATCAAACTTTCATGTTTCCCGAACTTTGGTATTCCAAGTTTTGTTCTAGTTTTGAATATTAGTATGTACACGAATTTCTTGTATTTACCATGTCTACGATATTACGATTATTGTTGCACGTTTAAACTTTAGCGCTAGTTTTGCACGCGGCACCGAAATAAATACGTATTGACGCATCCGATTGTGGCTATATCAGAGATCGGAATTCCCGACTTTCTTGGAACAGTACAATCACCTTTTATGTTGTACTATTATTGTATGTACATATGAATTGACAATGATACGGTAATATCGCCTGTTTTATTCATTCGTTGGGTCAAATAATTTATTGAATTATTACATCTTCTGCGAACACTCCAAATAAATTCCTCGTCTAATTATCTGCATTCTTCATGTTTTGTGCTCTGAAATTGAAAAATAAGTCTCACATCGACTTGACACAAAATTGACAAACACTTCGTATACGTGACACTCTTTCTACAGTATGCGTTTAAAAACAACGTCACGAAAGTATTGACACGAATGCGAGATGAGTATACCGACGCGGCGGGTTGGAATTTCAAACGTAGAAACATACAAAAACAGATAAGACAACAACTTCCGTAAAAGATAAACCACAAGAAATTCCACAAAAGATTGCGATACCCATAATGATTACACACGACTATGTCGATTGAAACGAAAGCTCGTATACCTGGCAGTAGTAAATAATCATCTTCATTGCAGTTGATAAAGATTGTTTAGTCAAATAAATGGCGTAATCACCGAGCCGAAAATCATTGCATTTTCGTACCTTAATTTCAGGTAAGAAAAGCTGCTCCTCGACCGCCGAGAAGAAGTGTGGCTGCGCCGCGAAGCAACAAGTTTGCAAGTGCTGCGATTCATGCCACGGTGCGTACATATCCTGTGTATAAAAATAATTTTCTACTCCACCGATCCTATAACGAATCAGATGGAGGATTTATCGATTTTTCGTATCATTATATAGACAAGACCAAGGCGTGCAAATGCGAGGGCGATTGCAAGTGCTGCGACGGCTGCAGCAAGCAGACGGTGAAAGCCTGCTGCCAAACCGGCAAGGGCAAGTGCTGCGAGTCCCGCGGAGGTTAGTACAACCGTAGCATACACTTTTTTAATTTTCCAAAATAGATTTCCGATTGGGCGCGATGAAAAAAAAAAAAAATTTAATCGTTGAAAAAATATTGGACGCGCAAAACAAAAGCCGATCGAGATAAAAGTAGAGCACTGTCGCGTCAAAGTGACTCGTGACGTCAGTTTTTGGACGGAGAAGAACAAAATACTTGTATATCTGTCGACGGACTCGACTGCGTATTTTTTTTGTTTTTTTTTTTGCCGATTCGACGAAATTGTGGCGCACTTACGACTGATTGTTCTTTGCAGACGCCAGCGCGTGCAACTGCGCCGGAAAGCGCGCGGCCGATTGCAAGTGTTGCGGCAATTGTAGCGGAAAATCCGGAGATGCCTCGAAGAAGCCTTGCACCTGCAGTGGCGCCGAGTGCAAGTGCATCTGCGCGTCGAGCGGAGGTCCGTATACTGATGAGTGTCACAAAAAGCGTGCATTTTCCGTGAAATTTTTTTTTTTTTTCCATTTCGCAGCGGTGAAACAATTATTTTCGTGTGCCGAGCGAACCAATTCTTCGATGATGCATGGAAAATCTGTTTACTCTCGTTCTATTGGGTATATTTTTTTTTTCGATTGAAAAAACAAGTAATTCGACATTAAATCAAGTAATAAATTTTTTTCTCATCAGAAATGTTTCGTTCGATCGTATGAAATATTTTTTCGATTGCCTGACTTTGTTTTTAATTTGAAAAAATAAAAAAAAACATTCATCAACAATCATAGGAGTAAAGAAATTTTAAAGGATTGGGTTGCTCAGTGCACCCAACACCAAAAAAGCTTGACTCAGCTATTGTCAAAGATCCATTGTTGAAAAAAAAAAATCACAAGTTATTGAATGATTTATAATTCACGCTATACCCAATTAACAAGACGCGATTTCATTCCACCAGGTACCACCGTGTGCGTCTGCATAAAAAAAATCGGCGCCGATTGCAAGTGCTGCGCCGGTTGCGGAAAACCTGAGGCCGAGGGAGCTTCAAAAAAGTCCTGCGGCTGCGCCGACAAGTCCGGAGCTTGCAAGTGTTGCGCGGCTTGCAAGGGTAATTTTCATGATCGAACAAGTCGTCTGCTCTAACAAAATTTCAGTTGATTGTATTGAATGAAGGTAAAAAAAGCGATCAGTCAATGTGAAAGAAAACTGACGACCCAAGGCTCAACAAACTGTTTCGGTCGACTTTTCGAGCTTAAAATAAGGACGATGTATGCTCGGTAAACCGCAATATATTACTCGTTCGAACCAAGTATTACGGTTATCTTTACCAAAACTCATTTTCATCGAAAACGCGTGAACCGCGTGAAATAGAGTCAACTGCAATTTTTCACGCTCGGCGCAACTTCATGCATTTAACAAGCGAACGTACTTCCAGATAAATCCGCCGCCTGCAAGTGCGGCGCTGACTGCCAGTGCTGCGGCGACTGCAAGTCGAAGGCCGGGACTTCGGGGAAGGCCGGCGGCGGCTGCTGCTGCGCCAAGTCCGGGGATTGCAAGTGCTGCGCCGCCTGCGGAGGTTCGTGTCAGCGAATCACATATTTGAAGCGTTTATACAGTCACGATTGTGATTCGTGCTTTTTTTTGTTCCTCGCAGATAAATCTGCCGCTTGCGAGTGCGGAGCCGACTGCGAGTGCTGCGGATGCTGTGACAAGTCGAAGTCCGCCGCCACGAGGAAGTCCGAGTGCTGCTCGAAGTCCGGGTGATCGTGCGCGCGAGTGATGGTGCGGGGCGACGACGGATTTTTCGAACGCAGCCTTTTTTTGCAGAGGGATCTGTCGTCGGGGGTCTAGAGAGTTTGTAGGGTATTCACGGCGTTTCTTTACGTATGATTATTTATTATCGCATACTGCAGTTGTTTGGGTTTCTTTTGTTCTGTTGGAGAAATTGGTGATTGTAATTCGAATGCGTTTGATAATAAAGAGTAATTTTTAAAAAAATCCCAAGTTAACTGACGTTTTTTTCAAAATACACTTTTATACGTGCGCATGCTTTATCGCCCCTCATCAAGATAGCTACATACTCACTTATTATTATGAAACTGCACTGTAAGTTTGTCAAGCATGTAATTTTTTACTCGATCGGAAATCTTCGTGCAATAAGTGCTAAAAAAAAGAGTGACGGTACGGGTTTTTCAACTTGTTTATTTAATAAATAAGAGGGAGTATAAAACGAATGCACGAAATAAACATCTGCGCAGGAAGTGGGGGTGGATCGATGTTTTAAGATCTTCTCATAATTTTACGTAAAAATAAATCATTGATAATACTTAATTGGTCAGAACTAATAAAAATGAGGTAGTAAGTAAGCTAGAAAACTCCCGCTGGCATACTGAATGTATTTACAATAAATTTTCATTTTCTCATATCACCTTAGTACCGGTACTCCAGATTTGGATGAACACCTATACATATCTTGAAAAATATGACAGAGATATCTAAAATAAAATATAACACAATTCGCTGTGTTTTTATAGTTTACATGTTTTATGACTTGCATGCGATTCTATTCTACGTAGTCCATAAATTCAGTATGTACAGTCAACAATTTAGTACATGTAATAGGGAGAGAAAGACAAAGATAAAAATTCCCCGACGAGCGTCACTCCCGCCACAGTGATAAAGATCTGTCTCTTTGCTACTCATACATTGCGAATTGTAAAAGCTACTCCAATGTTGACAACACTGGGTTGCCAAGGGCTACGTAGAATTGCGCGGTCTAGCGTACCGAGACAATAACGAAGTTTTATGTTGGATGGATGTTCGAAAATATTGCTCCCACAAACTTAATAACAAATTCACATTGTAAATAGTAATTGGTTAACAATATTTGACGGCAACTACTAGGTATGTTCAGTTTTTAATGATTGTTATACTTCGGTGGTTTCCAGTAAGTAACTGTGTGTGATAAGTAGGTATATTAATATAATATCATAGGATAAGTACTTATTAGAAATGCGTACCTAAAAAATAATATAAACTGTTGGATGTCATTTTTTAGGTACAAATTTCTTGGTGATGTATGCCATAAATGTCGCATCGTACTAAAGTTTATGCCGATTATCTCAGGTACATCAGAAATAATTGTAGGACTAATTTGTGTGTACTACATTATCAGTATTAAAAAAAAACTCATAAACGACGATCGTTGTAGAATTTGCCAACAAAATTGAAATTGGATTTCTAAAAAGTAGTGAAATGATAGAAAAAAGACGGTGATGGAAACTAATTTTACATTAAAACAAGGGATTAAAAACAAAAATGATCGAACCAAGAACAAAAGTTACGAACTAATAGGAATTTGTTTTCGGAAATGTCGGAAGCAATAGTTTTATCAAAAGAAGAAATTGTCACAACCAACGATGAAGAAAAAGCATCTAAAATCAAAGTGCAATATCTCGAAACTTCAGACAAATCGGAAAATGATAAAAAGGATTACAGGTTCTTATACTGTTGTTATACATAATTCAGAGTATTTCGTAGTGTCGCTTATCTGATCTGTTTGATAATCAATGAGTTATTTTAGCGACGAGTATTTGACGAGTATTGTGTCAGTAGGGTTCGCTGTGGTTTTATCTGAGGCTATTATTTTTCGTTGGTAAAACCGCATCAACACTACCGCCCTCTTTTTATTTCGTTGTACAAAATCAGAGGTTTATAGTTTTTAAATAACTCCAAAAAACTCGCATGTTAAGGATGCGAAATTTTTAGGAGTTATTTAAGACTCTAAACCCCTGTATAAAATACTACGTGCTTAATGGAAGTCTTAGGCTTGAATTAAAAAATAATATTGTGTATAGTTCTTGATACAATACAATCAGCGTCAGAGAAGTTACTAATATCTTTAGTTTTGGACGACGGCTTTTGCGTTGTCGTGTGAGGTCGATAATACTGTTGGTTGAGGGTATTATCATCACCTGATAAGTTTTTATACTTTATCAAGCCATCATATTCTTTGTTTTCCATAAGAGCCTGGAGAAGTCGCAAGCTATCAAGGATCTTTCGAAAATCATCAACGTGGGTCAAGGCCATTACAGAAGAATGATCTTAATTTTTCTCTGCAATGTATGTGTAATTAAAACAGGAACCTTTAAGAATAGGAACCTATAAGTTCCACATAATTTAGCTTGATATTACTGGTGTCAACAGAGAACACTACATGTACCTCTTGACAAGCATGAAAAAATTTTGTAGGAAAATATGCAGGAAAACTGCAGTATTTGTTTCTAATGTGTTATCTAGGTATATTGGCTCGCCAAAGACGGCGTCTAGATATTGCGACAGAAATAACGTTAAGCATGTATAATCTCCAAATCTTCCTCAATCTTCATCAAATGCGACGTGCAGGTGTATAAACTCACTAAAAACGATGTTCAGGTAATGTGATTCCGGAAGTAAAGTATATGAAACGTCTTAAAGGTTCAATACGTCGTCTGGGTGATGTGTAAATACATACTTGTTGAAGACAGAGTTTAGGTATTACTCCACAAATATATATATATTCATAGGAAAACAGATTGTAGAAGGTATGCATGTTAAATAGGTTTTTTGAAAACATGAAACGAAAATAAGGATGAATAGGAATGAGAAGATACAAATTTAGAGACATCAACACTACGACAGATACAAAAATACATTAAATAGATAAGTACATGAATATGATTGTAGTCAGAAAAATACAGATGAAAAAATATAGGTGAAGGCGAGGGTGAAGGACTATCAATGTAAAGGCCTAACGAACAGAGCTAAGGAAATATATATCGTGGAAAAATCACAGTGGCACAGATTTTTGGATGTATGTCATTAGAATTCAAAATATAAAACCTCGAAAATAAAGACGTAAAGACAAAATCATAAAGATAAAATAATCAAGATATGAAGAAGTACATGTGTTCAATAAGAAACAAATAACACGAAGGTTAAGAAAGTAAAATGACTAGACACAATAAAGATAGATAAGAACTAAGTTGGTTTGTTCTCAAAAAAGCTCAAACATACTACTCTGTGCAACTTTGACAATTCAATCACCCAAAAGCAACCAAAGCTTATAAATTATTTAAAGTAATCGTAAATTATCTTTAACTTAGACATATATACATACACACAGAGTTATCAAGGTGAGAGTACTTATTAAAATAGAAGACTCAAAAAAACATTTTTTTATCTACTATTTTTTATATTATTTTCTTCAACAAAACAATGTGTGAAAATTTTTTTCATAGATAATAAGAAATCAAGGGGAAACTAGTAGTACTCAGTGAAAATTGTTCACGCTTCATGGATAATAATTATCGTGCTGTGGTGCGTAAGTAATACATTTTATTGTGCTGACCTACTTACGCTGGACTGTAACATACCATTTTGAAGCTTAATATAAAGTGTATTAAAAAAGGTACCAAGGTAGCTTAAGGTGGGGGTGTGCTAAAATGCGGGAGAAAAAAATGATGCAAGACAAAGCGAACTATATAAACTTCTTCGAGTTTTAAGTGTATGTACAGTCTATTATAGTTGCATGCAAGAATTATGGTTGGCACCTAACAGTTACTGAAGAAGCAGCAGAAAAATCGTAATTTGAATCTGTACTTTCCACACAACTACGAGGTAAGTTTTTACTATGATTATTATCAAAAGTGGTCATCACAACTATCGAATTTTATTATTTGAAGGGCACATCTCTAAAATTAAATATAACCCTACACTCTCATAACATAAATAATTTAAAATCAAATTTTAACTAGTCTTGCATTATAAAAATTGTAAAATGCAATCATCTATACTAACTCTCCTATTTATTTCGATGAAGTTCGTTTTTAGAAGTAAATAACTGTCTGAATAGATGCATGTATATAACTAGTAAATTATCTTTTTCACACATTTGTGGAATTCACAGTTGTTGAATTTTCTATGTATTTTCTTAAATTATTTACAATTTTTACAGGAATTTCGGAACTATTTGACGGTCTAAAAAAACTTGATTAGAAATTTATCAAAAGCACCGTTAAAAAAAAAATTTTTGTCAAAAATTGAAAGTGTTACTTATATTGTGGTCGAATATACTTTTTAATACGACTTAATTAGTTATTTTTATATTTACTATGACATCTTCAAAAGGTATTTATTGGTGAAATTTTAATATTTTGAAAATATATATAAAATACCATATTTTTTTTTTTTTTATTTCGCGCAAGCTATTATGGAACAGCCAAAAGTAATTCTTAAAAAATGTTTAAAGTTACGATAAGCCAAATGATAAACAAATAAAATAGAAAAATAGTTATCGTAAAAAACCGAAACTTGTTAGCTTCTCTCATGAAGAAATAATGATTGTCGGTACAGCTCGTAATTGTTCATTGAAAATATGATTTTTTGTTCTAAAGCTGCAAAACGAAAATAATACAATCACTCATTTAATATTCGTTTTGTAATTTTTAGCTGAATACATTTTCAAGCCATGACAACGATGAATTTTCTATGGCAAATTGGAGTATTACTTTGTTGTCCTTTTTTAAGCAACCAGGTTATTAACTTTTCATTTATACTTTTGAATATATATACAACAAATACAGCCAACTCGAAAAAAGTGAAACAAAAATATATTGTTCATAGCTCTCGCTCTCATCCAAACCAACTTATATCGCAGCGGTCGTGCAATACACTCCTGTAATTAAAGGAGGAAATGGACAAAAACTGGGAGACATCAATGCTGACAACTATATCAAATTTATTGAAAAAGCGCAAAATCATGTGAGTCGCTACGCAGTCCCAATTTCATCCATCACATAGAATACCACGTCCACTCATTTCTTAACTGTTTTAATTTAAAAGTCAGTCGACATAATAGTTTTTCCTGAGTCAAGCCTGTCACTTTCGGCGTCGAAAAACGTGACTGTGGCTCGAAGCGAAGCTGCATCTTACATTCCAGATCCAAAAGACAACATTGTTCCGTGCCAAAATCCAGGAAGCCCGAAAAAATATGCAAGCGTGAGTTCAAAGAAACTTAAATAAATACTTGTCGTAAACCGTCAAAACCGATAACTAAAGAAATTTTAGAAAAATTTCAAATTTTATGTGCTGACTGACTTTAGTAAAACTAACTCAAATTCTCTATTTTTTAATATAAAAAATTTACTAAAAAATTGTCAGCTACTCGACCATCATTTTAAATTATGCTTGTACTTGAATATTATGTGATATTTCATAGTCGTTGGTGAAGTTGTCGTGCGCAGCCCAGCAAAGCCAAATGTACGTGGTAATCAATCATCGAGAAAAAGTGGACTGCCATGCCAAATACACAGGCTGTCCCCCAGACGGTCTTTTGATCTACAACACTCACGTGACCTTCGACCGTAATGGCATGGTCATCTCTAGATACCGGAAGTACAACCTCTTTAACGAACCCGGGACCAATACAACAGAGATACCCGTCGCCACATTCTTTGAGACGGACTTTGGCGTGAAATTTGGTCTTTTTCTTTGTTTCGACATAGGATTCGAATCCCCGGCAATCAATCTCGTGCGAGATCTTGGCATCACCGATATAGTCTACTCTATGCGCTGGTTCTCTGTATTACCCTTCGTATTTAACAATGAGATTCAAGCTGCGTGGGCTTACGCTACCGACACTAACTTCCTTGCTGCTGGGCATAACAATCCGGCCACTGGAAGTGGAGGTAAGAACATAGAATGGAAATTTTTTCTTCATAACCTAAAAACGGTTGAGATATTTCTAAAAAATATGTGTTTGTGGTCATATTTATTCAAAGTATCTCTTCATTGTATTTCACTTATAATAATAAAGACTCTAGAAAATACCGAAATTATGCACACGCTCATATTAAAGGGAACACTTAAAATAGAGACACAGAAACCAAAATGAAGACACTTCGAATGAAGCTATAAGAGTTTGGTTGTAACATAATTACAAGAAGAGATACAATTAACAACTATTTTGTGTGCGTACAGATGTGGGGCCTACTGCATATAAACAAAAGTGTAGAAAGATAGAGATTTAGAGACAATTGTAAGGCAGAATTACAAAAATGTAGTCTTAAAAATAACAACTCAATGACTTAATTTCAAATCATGGTTAAGGAAAATCAGAGCTTAAGGAGGTTTATCTGTTACTGCTAGAGTCGAACAAAAAATTTGACTCTTGAGATATGATTTGATTAGGGCAGTGCGCCGTCTACGCCTATGTATAACCTCAAACAAAAATCATAAATCTTAGGAAACAATTGTTGATATGCTAAAGAGTAAGTGGTAAATTAATTAGATCTTTTAATAATAACAATCTTTGCAAATTTTTTTAATACGCACTGAAATTTTAGTGAGATCTCCCTGTTATTTCTATGAGAATTGCTTCGTTGAAAGTCAAAAAATTTGAATTTCTTATAAGACTCCGTGTTGCGAGACAAAATTTTGTATAATTAACATTTCGACTACGAGGTGGTGTATTGCCTCCAAACTTTATAAGGAGATTTTCTGTGTATTTCTTTACCTACACAAATTTTTTCATTAAGTTTTCCCTGTTAATAGCTTGACCAGATAAATCTCCTTAAGATAAACAAAACAACACTGATACGTAAATATTTAATAAAGGTTTTATACCTGAAAAATGAAGTAGTGCAGAAAGGGATTATTATATGCAAGAACATAAATTTGAATCATAACAAAACTCATTCAGAATTAAAATCTCATAGCAAGTTACTCATCCACAAACGAATGGTTATACCTGACATCGTATATACAGAAATATGATACCACATTTTCATCGCCAGGATGTCTTATACGTATCAGTTTTTCATTTAATATTATTACAACAACTCAAAACTGTACAAAATTCTGGCGATAGAGATATACCACCATTTTCCTATCATCTACATTACGATGTTTTTTATCATCATTGTTTTGGAAGCAATAACTACGCTTAGTTATTGGCTCTTTTAATTAACCTGTCTATGACGAGATACTGTCAGACTTAAATCGCTTTTTATTATTACGAAACTAGATATATTTACTGTCTTTTTAGGGAGCGGAATTTATATAGGAAAACAGGAACACGTAAATGTTGCATCGACAGGTCTACCAAGAAACCAACTCTTAGTCGTAGAGATGCCCAAAAAGATTAAGGGGAAGCGTGCACTCAACATTGATCGGAAGAAGCCTTTCATTTACGATTTTAATGAAACGGAAATTTCAACGTCCCAAGATAAGAAAGCTAAACCTCGCGGGAAATATGTTTATATGGTCGAAAATATATCCAATTATTCGTCGGAATTGATCGTACCCACTGAAAACCATACTTACAATAAGAGTCTTTGCAATCAAGGTATGTGCTGCGAATTCAAGGTGGAAGTCAATTTTAACAAGAATGTCATAGAACCTGATACATATTACTATAGGTAAGCAACTTAAATTCCTGTTTGATTTTTTCTGTAAATTAACCCTACTAGAAAAATTTTCAAAAAACTTTTAAAAATGTTGTATAATTCAAAAACATTTTCCGAGCGCTATTAAAATGTTTTTAACGTCTTATGCTAGTGGGGTTAAGCCAATCAAATATTCCATAAACTGTTGTTAAAACGTGATTACTGACCATACATATACATGTATTTTTATCCCATGTTTTTTAGATATCGATTGGTTGCCTACAACGATATCATGAAATTTGCTGATCAGGGTTCCGGAAAAGTCCAACTATGTGGGATAGTCGCTTGCTTAAATGAGGCAATAGATAGCTGTGGTAAGCTGTTTGAGCCGGAACAAAAAGTTGTCAGACCAATGGAACTGTTGATTGACATAAAAATACCAACAAACAAAGACGACAGAAATATATTCCTACCGTTAACTTTGGAACAATCGGATGAATTCTACTCTCCCTTGCCTCTCAATGTGACGGAGTTTACATTTACTGAAAACACAGATAAAACTCACTACAAAATGAGACAAAAGAAACTTCGCAATGATCTTTTGTCTTTTGTTGTGTTTGGTAGAATTTTCGATGTAAACGATTCGGTTGATATTCCATACAGCGTACCGTCTAATGTTGTAGCTAATCCTACACCGCGAGTAGTGTAGCACCCAGCATTATGTTCGAATGTCTTTTTGTAATCTTATTATAAAGGGTACTTACACTTAGACGAGTTGTTATTGCTTGAATACCACTACAAGTGATAGAATTGTTATGTATTACAAATAGCTTTAGGATTGAACTAGTTTATCTGCAAATAATCGAAGATGAATAGTTAAATCGTACATACAGAGCCTTTTCCGTAAAGTAACATAGTACCTAATACTCTCCTTTTTTATACTTGACCGTATAAGTATTGAAGCTATAAAATGAAAAAATAAGTGAAATCTGCTTCACAACCGTAACTAAAATTTGAGATGCTTCGCCCTCGAGAGCTTGCGTACAAAAAGCTGGGAACATTATCAAGTTAACCTCTATCAATTGTTGTTTTTCATTTTATGACTTCATAACTTCTAGAAGGAAACTTGCAAATTTTCTCTGCAACCGACCCAAAGACTTCTGAAACAAAAATATGTACGAAGTTTTTATTTAGTGATGAATAAATTATTTTGTGAACAATCTTTAAAACAGAGCAGCAAGACGAAAGCCACTTTTATATACACTGGTTGTTAGATAATGATGCACATCTAATTTCATCGAATTTTGAAAATTTTTTTTACAAAAACTAAATGTATCATTGTTTGAATTGTTAAAAACGGATGTAAAATCAGAAAAACCTGAGATCGCATGCACTAAATGACAGCATTTTTCATTACTGTACAAAGTTTAAAGTTACTAAGTGAACAGCAACTTGGAAAATTCTTGCTCAGACTATTTTTATTTTTTGTTGTAGTGCAAGAATTTTTAAAGTTGCCGTTCACGTATTAACTCCAAACTTTGTCCAGTAATAAATAATGTTGTTATCTAGTGCATAAAAACTTGGGTTTTGCTGATTTTGCATCTATTTTTAAATAAACAATAAAAAAATGTATAGTTGCTGACAAAGGCTAATGGCTGATTCCATCCCATTACAATAAACATTTGTTACCGGAATTTTTTTTTTATGTTGCCACGTGTAGCACATTCTGTAGCAAAATTTTTTTTAGTTAAAGATAGAGTAACGTAGAATAATTTTTATTCATAAGAATTGAAAGAAATATTTAACAACTGTTTTAAAATGCAAAAAATATTTTTTTTTATTTTTGAGTATAAAGTAATATATACTAGAGAAAATGCTGTTAAGTGTTACATATTATACTTGTAAGTGGTTATAAGTGGTAGTGTAAAATAATTTTTTTGACAACTTGCACTGCCTGCGGCTGCTGAAACGTTGGAAGCTTAATTCATATGGACTCATTCGTATGGAATTCTAAAGTTTATTTCAAATATGTAGTGGCAGCAGAAGATAAAACGATATTGTATGTACTATTAATTTTCTTTTTTTATCCATTCCCTCATTATTAGATATATAAACTTAATTACTGAATGTCAACACTATAAATTCATGATAGATTATAACCATCATTTATGTGTATTAGCTAGGTATATGGGTATAGTAGCTTAGGACTTGGGAGTAGCATGAAAAACAAAACAAAAAAACATGTGTACATATGGTCGGTAATTACGTTTTAACAACAGTTTATGGAATATTTTATTGGCTTAACCGTACTAGCATCAGACGTTAAAAACATTTTAATAACGCTTACTAAATGTAATGTATCATTGGTAATTATTTTTTGGAAAAAAACTTTATAAATTTACTGATAGTGTTATTATGGCTTACAAATTATCTGGTATTACTCCAGAATCTTCCTGTTGGAAGCCGTTTTAGCGTTCAGGTCTGATGTCTTCCGTACACTCCAGGCATTTTGCATTCGTCCGGACTTTTACATATAAGTAGAAATATCCCCTCAGAAAAGGAAAAGAGACATAATAATATGACTTACTGCGCTTCTTATCCATGCTGGGCAAATTTGGTCAGACATATGGTATAATATAATATTATTATGAATACCTATACCTATAGAGGGTCATTTTATTCGCTTTCTCTTTTGATTAAGATGGAACACGTTTTCTACTGACCCCCTCTACTCGATTAGTAATATCTCTACAGTAGGAATCGCTGTGGTTATGTGATGAGAAAAATTGCGAGCGTGCACTAGATGGCTGCATATAACAGCCCTATTTGGTTGAGCTAATCAATGAAAACTAAATCCAATTCGGGTTTGAACAAAAAAAATGAAATTTAATTTTGTACAGTGTAAATACAGTCCATGAAATAGTATTAAACGCACATTATTTTTTTTTTATAATAACTAAAACAGACAAGGATACAGCAAGTTTAAAAAAAATCATGCGTGAAGTCATTCTCCATAACAAGTAAAGAAGAGATTAAGAAATTAATTTTGTAAGTATTTATTAAAAATTGCAATTTATAAATAATAACGTCGCAGGTAAATACATCGTTGGTCATAAATCATTGTGGAAAAAATGTATAAGTTGATGTTAACTAAGTCATCCTTCATGACTTTCTAATAAGTTAGATTTTACAGTAGGATATGTACGAATGGAAGTTTGATTACCAAACATGAACTACGGTCATTGTATACTTATCATATTAACTGTTACTCTATATACTTATTAATGTTGTATAATATACCACTTGTGCTTACACTTTATCCATAACAATGCATATTGTGCTACCGACTAGCGTTTTAGTTCCACTTATTACATTCTTATGATCCTATATTGTAGTAATAGATACACATACAGACATTGTACAATTCAGATATATTTATTACATCAGATGTAACATAATTTAGTGTTATAGTTTAAAGAATCGTCATTTCAAGACTGGTCGAAAACTGTGATTTACTTGTATTACTTCTGTTTCTGTTATATAATGAAACGGATTTTAAGCAATGAACAATTAATTGTAGTTAAGAGAAAGCAGATTATATAGTTTGGATCAGTTGAGAAATTAAAAATCGCACAATTGATTTTTTGTATACGATACAAATCATAAAAATATTATAACAACTATAGTAATCGTGCCGAAATAATTTGATTAGTGTAGAGCGAGAGTTTTTAAACATACTAAATTACTTGATATTTGATAACTTCAATAGTTGTATGTGTATACAGTCGCGATAGTGTCTGTTTCTTTCGATGGATTAGAGTTTGAAACATTAAATTATATGATTAACGATGTTAAATTAATAAATCTTTGACAAATTTTTGTCGAAAGCAAATTTGTGATTTTTTGTATTTCAAACAATAGTCACAAAAATAGTTTTACACTATACTTCAGACCATAAAACGCTTTTTATACTTAAAATAATTATTTGAATAGATTTGTGTACGTAGCAAATCTATGAAATGGATGCTATATTACAATTGTAGTCAGAGTGTTTGTATATACTCTCTGATATGTTTAGACAATTTGTATTATTTTATAAATGGATCACCAAATGCATTGATATGTTTTTAATGATCTGTTGTAGTACTGGGTTAGTTTTTTACGATATTCAAGCATCTTTGTATAACTGTTTTATGTTGTCTAATTAAGAGAAAATAATTATTTTAACTCTTTGAAACAATCATAAACTATACAAATTTTTTGATATTTAAAATTCAGCAGATCCATTGAAAAATTTAGTTTATGTTCAGCAACACAAGTTTAGAAACCCCAGTCTGTATTTAATGAATTATTTATCTTATAGCATTGACTAAACACCTGCTTAGGTTTAAATCTATCATTACTGTTTTAAATATTTAATTGGTGTTCAATTAATGAAAAAAATATCATACGTATGTATCAATCTGAATTATATCCATCACCCATAATAAATTCTGTAAAATCGATATCCACATTCTCTACATAATTTTCAAATGCACATTTATTAGGCATTCTTATACTAGCGAGTTGTTAATAAATTCAGTATTAGCATAATATTATTTCAACAAATAAAGCATACCTCATTATAATTAATATCTTTGGTTTCGTAACAAATGAAAATAATTTTTTTTCGTCAATACATTTTTACTACAAAGTTGTAATGTCCTTCATCCAAAATAATGAAAAAAATTAGTCTGCCAGGTAGGAGTTTACTCTAATATTCAGAATTCTCCAGCACTATTTCGTATCATAGCATTGTAGTTATAACCGAAACTGAAAATATTGCCTAAAGTAACAAAAATCGCTTACAATTATTACTTATCTACTAGACTGATTATTCATGGAAATAAAAAAGATATCACATTATCAAATAAAATTGTATGAAACGACGTTAACTACACAATAATGACTAGGTGCAGTAGAAAAAAAAAAATTTGATCGAGCCACCAGAAAACGTATGTAGAATTCGTACGTAGAAATAATCAATGACAGCTCGTTCGGCTTCCAAAAATTTCTGAACGGTTTGTAAAACCTAAAACCTTTGCCCAGTACTTAAAAAAATCTAGGGATACCGTCAGCAGACGTCATTAGAAGGTATTTCCGCCTTCGAAGAATTCAAGGTCACCTCCTCCCGGTCGCTGGGGCCTCAGGCCCACGCAGTCCCGGGGCGAACACTCGATCCTCGCGCCAGTACCGCATCTGCACTCCACGCAGTTGCCCGTCGAGTGGGGTAGCAGTTCGCCCTCTCGGTATGCCTTTCCTGAAAGAGTCAATGCGTGTATGAGTGGGGTATAATCACGTATACTTGGAATTTTTAGGTGTCAGAATATTTTTTTGGCGATGCATACAATATTTGCTCAGGGGACTGCTGTTTTCAGCTATTTATAAAATAATAAGTTGGAAAACAATTGGGGGGCTTCAACTGCGTCCACCGTCTGCGATTTGGATGATTAGTGGTTCAAGCATATCATTGGTTTTTCTATAATAATCTGGAAGAGTGTCACTGGCATTCAAGGGTCTTATAAAATAGCAAACTATCGCAGAGGAACGCTCTCTATGTTTCGCTGCAACGCATGTAGATGAACCGAAAGAGGAACCTGCGTCCATTTGATCCGCATAAGTTGTCTTGAAACACTGCAGGTGTGAACAGAGAACACTACCTTGTATCTTTGCTACTTGCCCAATTGCAACAAAAAAGTATAATTGAAAACAAATGAACAAGAACCAGAACTAAGGGCTACCTCTACCCAATTCGTCCCTGCCAGAGAAACGAATGATTCGGCTCTGGGGTGTTCCAAAGAGTTGTCCAGTTACTGCAGGGTAATAGGATAATAGGACTCCATAGAAAAAAGGGGAATTGAATTGTAACTCTTGCCAAATAGTGAAAATTGAAACGCGAGTGAATACAACACACTTTTCCTGCATTATATTTTGTGATTCTGTTACTTTGTTGGCAATAAATAGAACCGATACCCCAAAAACCATCCAAACTCTCCTCCGGAATCTTATACGCACCGCGTCACATCCATGCCGCAAGCAAGGCAGCAACCGATAAAGGGTACATCGTATCAGACAGGCATCTACGTGTTAAACACGAATATATGTACGCGAGCGCAGCGTCATCATTAACGGGCCGTGGGTGTTTCCTTTCCGTCTTGCTCCTGCCCGCGTCTCTCTCGCGGGGCGGGCGCGCTTTGTTCCAGCGGAGCAACGCTGGCGAAACGAAGCCAATCTCCGACCTCTGGGTTCCTTAACGGCTGAGCACTGCTGTATACGTACTCCGCTCGGTGTATATGTATACACGCTCTGGGGAAGAAGCGCCAACCCCGTACTGCGCGCGGGGCAAAGCTCATGCGCTCTGTGCGTGAACGGAGTCATGTGTATTCATGAGCGATTCCGCGGAAAATTATCAATCACGTGGTCGGGAAAATTAAAGTTTGGTTCCTTTTCGGTGTTTCTTTTAAGGTAGTAGCATAATACGTTTTGGATCGAAATGTCACGAAAGTGAGTCGCGAAGAAAGTGGTCAACGTGGAAAAGTTGGTGCGACGTGTAACTTTTTTTTTTAACACTATGAAATTTCGGAAGTTGGATTCTCAAAGAATAATAATCGATGCATTTTTCTCGTGCAGTTTTGGGGGGTTGTCAATTAAAGATTCGAAGAAAACATTGTTTGGTTGGAACACAATACCTGGTGGGGTGTAAAGACTTGTGTGATTCAAGCTTGCTTTTGGGATCGACAGTGAGAAGTTGAAAAGTGCCCAAAAAAGCCTGATTCCATAAATTATGGGTGAATTCTCTTTGAAAAAAATGTGACTACTTTTGAAGACGTAAATTACCAAAATTTTCACTTATTTTTCAACCATGACACTTATATTTTTTTCCAGGATTTTCTTGTTTGTGAATGCATACGTATACACCTACAAGAAAGCATCAGAGCTCTCGTATAATTAGGAAACAAGCCAAGACGCCAATCATTTTCCTGTTTCTCTATGCTCTTCGTCTGTCTTCATAGCGCACGTCTCCCGCGAATATCATTTTGGCTGAATTCAGTTTTAAGGATCTCTTGACGATGCGCTTACGTAATAACTTCCGCGAGTGTCTGATTACAATCCTTCGCATCCGTTGCAAGATATTCGAGGACTACCGAGCATTATTATAAAATACACAGTCGTCGACAAGATGTGCGCGTTCATCGCGATGCATTCTCTCGTCATAAATCTAAATTTGCTGAAATGGTTCCTTGAAACGAGCAGATAAGATGGGTATTTTACATAAAATGCAGTGTTATACAAGTTCTCTTTTACAGGGTCGGCAATCTCTTTCTGCGAAATGGTCGTATTATTAGGTTGTATCAAAATATTATTTCTGAACATGGAAGGGCGAATTTCAAATTTAGTATACAATATACATCTTATGATAAAAGTTTGATTGTCACGTGACTGAAACCTTTTTTATTAGTCGGGTGATTGGTCGAGACTGACCAAGAGTGGGTAAATTTGAAAATGAAATCATGGTAAAAAAAAAAAAAAACTAATTCGAATTATTCAAAATTAACCGTAGAAATCATGAAAATAATTTTTTGATCAAACGTTGGAGGAGCCCCCTATGTTTATAAACAACGTATTTTATTATGTTCAGCCAAAACTTTTTTTAACAGGGTAAACTATATATTTCTCTAGATAGCCCTTTTGAAATCGAGTCAAAAAAAAAAATTGACGTGGCCGTAGAATGGAAAAAACAGGCCACAATGTCATTACCGCAATGCGAAGCATTTAAAGTTTTCATGTTTAGCATTTTCAAATTCTTTTACAGCCAGTACAGAAATTAAAAAGAAATAATCAGCATACTAAATACATTTCTCTCACTACTAATAAAATAATAAAATAAGAAGTATTGTCGTATTAGAAGAATTATTACTATCTTATTATACGGATGAAATCGCTTTCCAGAATAATCATATTTGAAATTGATGAAAAAAAAAACACAATAATTTATCGAAACTGTCCCGCGAACCGTCACAAATAAAGCAATAACCATCCGAAATTCGAGAGGGCGCGCAAGAAAATCGATCCAAAGGCCATACACGAAGGACCTCCTGACGCGCGAACTTTCCGGACGGACTGTACCCCGCGAGGGCATACGACCGGCGTGGATCCACCCTCCGCTGCAAGACAGCGTCTTGGCGCCTCGAGGCAGGCACAAACTATACACGTAAGTGCACGGGCGACGGAGGATGGAGAAGGGAGACTCGGTGGCACGGGGACTCTCCTTCGTTATAGAGCTCGCGCGCGTTGATTCCCCGAGACCGAGGCCGCGCTCGTGCCCCCGGACGCGGGGAGGGATCCGTCACTCGGGTCGTTCTCGTCGTCCCTTTTTCTCTCGCGCTTGGGTAAACCCAGAAGGGGCCCGCGCGCGAAATTGGAGTCGGGCTATTAACATTGCCAGCTGCGTCCGTATACGCGCGGGGACAATTTCGCGTCCCGTTGACCGGGCTTTTGTCGTTCCGATGGATGTAATCCAGGGGGCACGGATGTTATTGATTTTTTTGTTGCCGCTTCGCTTTTCCATCCCCGAATGAAAATTAGAACTCCACGCCGAGCCATGTTATTGGCGTCACATGGGTATATTGTATCGATGAAGTATATACTAACATAAAATGAGGTGCGTGCTTTTTTTGATTTACCGTGGTGTTGTTTCACAGTTGTGCACAATCACGTACACGTTTCCATTCGAGACTAAAATGTTTGGTATTACAATTTACGCGTTTGGTGCAGTTGATTTTGTTTTTTCGAAATTTTTCCCTGATTTCCTCGAGCTAAAATATGTTAACAACCTTTTTTCTCCTGGGGAACATCGATTGCAATTTTCCAGAGTAAATAACCAAGAAATCGTATTTTTGATTACCAATAGTTCCAAAACTTTCGAACGGCCAAAAAAGTGACGTTTCTTTGACTTTTAAGGTACAAAAATGAAGGTACACACACGGTGTTCATTCGAATGTTACTTTTTTTGGATATTCAAGATTCATACTTACATTCGTGAATTCATTCAATGGGTATCTCTGAATCCACCTTTATATTACAGAAGCTGACAGAATAGTTCAAAATTTAGGTTACACCAAAAACTAGATGACGGTTCATGTGTAAATACATTTTTGGGTATGGTAAGCAGTCGTTTCAAAAGAGCTTATTAATTTATATAAAAAAAAAAAAAAAAAAAAAAAAAAAAAAAAAAACAATTACCCATGAAAAGGCACGTCAACGATGCTTTGGTGGGTCTCGCAGTCGTAGTCACCGTCGACGACGACATCGTCGTGGCGTTCACGGTTACGGGTACAGCTTGTCGCACGTCGTTGCTTTCCGGATCTTCTTCCTCTTCGCCCTCCCCCTCCTCCTCCTCCTCCTCCTCATCTTCGTCGTCGCCGTCGTCTTCATCATCTTCTATTATGTCCGACTGCTCGTCCGACTCGACATTGTTGTCCTGCAATTCCAGCCAAATGTTACCTTTTTCATTTTCTCAGCTTCTACGACCTATTCACGAGTAACAATTACAATAAAATTGCAAATAAATTTCATCCATCGCACGAAAAAAATGCAACAAACAAACGTGCATATATATTGGTGAATCTATGTTATCGACGCCCCATTCAGGATCAATTTTTCGTATAGATCCTAAAATAAATGATCGGTTGAAATAGAAGTCTTAAAAATTCAAGTAATAAATTAGTAAAAGTAGTTATCCGGTTGTAGTGGAAAAGTTCCAACACTTGTACATTAGTTAGCGTTACCGGTTTATTTTCGCGCGAAGGTAAATCTTCATTGTGCACCGCGCTTTGGATTACAGGAAGCGAACTAAATAATGCAAAAATTACTTTGTAAAAAATGTCTCTCTATCCATCTGTTTTGCTGGATCTTTGTGTCTTTCAATGTTTTTTTCTCGATTAAGAATGATTTTTACTAATACCAAAGACTTTTCCCGATGAAGATTTTTTGTGTAATTGCTCACTCTACACGTGTAATGATCGTTTCGAAGGACCATTAATGAGTTAACTTTTCAGCCCGATGGTTTTGGTGTGCAATCAAACGTCCTTGCACCTCGAAATATTAGATATGTTAACTTCAATCGTTAACAAACTTTTAATCATATTGGCACAAGTTTGCACGGCAGCACGCGATCATCAATGAAATAAAAACCACGCACTCTCGGAATAACGATCGTCAATGTTATAATAGTTACGCCGAGCATTAGCATCAATAACAATAATAATAATAATAATAATAATATAGTACTCGAGGTACGAATAGAGCGGCCGCTTGGAGATACTGTCTTTGGGACGGTCCCTCGATCGACGGATCATACTTTCCACCGCGCGGGGGCACCAGTGAATAAGAAACACCCGCAAAATTACCCAGCAAAACCCAACGTGTCCGAGCGCAATTTCTTCCCCCGGATATACATTCCGCGCAAAGTTCGGCGGACGGAGGGCGCGCGGCGCGACGAGACTCGCGTCGCTTTCCAAGCAGACCCGCCAAGGTCCCTCGATCACCGAGAAACGAAAAGTCGTTCGAACATTCGCGCGCATCATACTCGTGTGCGCACACATGCGCCAACAAATGGGGGGGACAACGCACATCGAGCCGTTCGCCGGACGATTCCCCGGAGGCCTCGGCCGAGGGCAGCTCGCTCGAGTAGTCCTCCTCCTCCTCCTCCTCCTCCTCGGTCGTGCCCGGGCGAGCCTGGTTGTCCGACAGCTCCACCGCCGCGTTGCTTCTGCCGTTCCCGCTCTTGCCGTCGGCGGACGACGCCTTGGGCGATCCGAAGGTCTGCCACCAGCAGTACACCTCCCCCGCCACGCAGAGACAGTGCGAGCTCTGGTCGCGCGATGGTATCTGGAACGTACGAATATTTGCTCGTTTTTCCACAGGGGGCGGATCACGGGAGGAGCTTTTTTCGCGGGTACCGACACTACCGACGGCGAAGGATGGGCCGTTGTGTTTTCGAAACGACGGTTCGAGCATGGCAAAGACAGTCGTCGAGCATACGGACGTTGAACGAACTTTAATGCGGCGGCACGTCATGTGTTTTCGAGGGTCGAAAATTTAATTCGAATCGCAGTTCGAGCCAGTCGGGTCACGGATGGGAGGCTGGATTCGGAATGATTTTTTTTTTTCTCTTCAAGATTAGAGAGGGGAAGCAACAGTCGTCAAGCCGAAGACGTTGAGATTACTGTGCTCAGCGTGCGCATGCATTCAACGCTGGTATTACTGATACCGTA
Organism: Copidosoma aretas; assembly: GCA_030522625.1. Lineage (NCBI taxonomy): Eukaryota > Metazoa > Arthropoda > Insecta > Hymenoptera > Encyrtidae > Copidosoma > Copidosoma aretas. Next base: position 26,110 of record JAPYYV010003462.1, read on the forward strand.
TTGCTGTAGAGTGTTGGCATCGGTAGTTCTTAAACTTGTAGCGCTGGTGATACAAAGAGCTTAGCTAGATAAGGAGGATAATGTCCCCTAAGCCGATCCTAACGCTTCAGCGGTTACCATCTTGTGGAGCACGATAAGAATAGATAAGAATAGTTTGCTCCCGGATTGTTGGACCTCGAAAGCTTCGCGATCCCACTCGAGGCTCCGAATTATATTTTTGAATCCAAAGACGTACGTATCGATTCCGGGGAATCATTTTTCACGGTCGAAGATAATTTACATCTTTGTACGAATCTTTTTTACACTTTAACGGGTGATCGAAATTTTCGAGCCTGAAAAATCGGCGTGGCATCTATACCGGGGCAGGCGTGAGAGATCGAGGAGGACGCGAAACAGGACCCGAAGGTTCTTCGTGCCCGTCCAAAGTTCGAGAGAAACTTCCGTGTCGGGAAAAAGAGTTTTCCAAATCGCATCGGGCAAGTTGGACAGCCAGGAGGGACGTTCTCCTGGACTGCTGTCTACTTTGCCGATGGAAAATAACGTATCGATGATTCGATTTCCATCGGATCGCGCTGATTGTAAAAGCTGCCGCTGTACGAGTGCTTAAAATTCGTGACAAAAAGTAAATACCTTTGCTCCGAAGCACCTTGATTCACGGTGAGCTTCCGAACGGTAGTGAGCAGACGCGACGGCAAACGTCGGCTGCCGACCTCAAAGAAGCAGCCGGCACGCGAGCGTCAATCCCGCGCCCCTCGCGGTTCTCGTTGGCCAAGGCCCGCGCGGGTCACTGATAAGGACGAGCTTGACTTTAATCCCGTCGGAAGCAAGTAATCACAACTCGCGATGTACACGCGTGCATCGCGGTGTTGGGCATTTAGATTAGGATTGAAATCTGGATCGGGGTCGATGAGATCCCGGTGTTGGGCATGCTAATGTGTACGTATGCCAGGTACTTTACAAACACGCGAAATTGCTGGGCGAGCGTACGCCGAAAATACACGCGCGCGCACGATCGATCCGCGATGCGCGAGTGCGCGTCCACGTGCAGCGGCAATTTTCACCAAAGAGTTTTGTGCCTCTGTTTACTTAGTATCGTGCATTGTTGGTTCATTTGTTTTGCGAAGGAAGTGGTCGACTGTGCATTATCGCGCGCGATAACGATAAATCGACCCAAATTGGCTGAGAATCATAACGAACAAAAAAAAAAGAAAAAAAGAAGATTATGACCAATAAGTCTCTTCTCGATTTTGAATATTTCATCGAAAAGCATTTTTTTCGCCCGCGCTCCAACTCGTTGGGAAATCGTGCAAAAATGTGGGTCTCCGCAAAAATAATAGAATCCAACTTTTCCCGCCCCGGGCGTTTTTGAACGTCTGAGGCGAAAACCACCATCTCGTACGTTGCATATTTGTAAAAACAGTGTGCCTTTGATGGCTCCCCGTGAAATCTTTCAAAGAATCAATAAAGTTTCGAGTAAAAAATCTAAATCGAATGAAAAACCAAGAAAGTCACCGCGAGCTGGATTTCATCTTCGACAATGCTTGCGCGCGCAACTGGTGCAATATATTTATTTTTTTCAAACACCGTGGAGATAATCGACGTCTCGACCGTAATATACTTTGCACACCAATCGTCCGGAATCAAGGCGCTTGGCCCTGCATTCGCCGCGATCCACCCGTCATCACCAACAAAGGCGGCAAAACGCCCCCGATCGGCAACGCAGGCAAAGCTCCCGATGCGCAATGCACTTGTACTTACCTGTATGACCGCGACGTCCGGCGCCCCGCGGGACAGCAGCGAGTCGCAGCCGCGCGCGCGCCGAGTGGAATCCGCCCGGGCAGAGAGAGGAGCTTCCGACGAATTCGCGCCTGGCGGTGGCGGCGAGTGTTTTTGCGGAGGGCTAGGCCTTCCCGGGCGGGCGAAAGGGCACCGGGGACTCTGGGTCCCTCGTGAAAATAGAGCCCGGGACGGTGGACGGTGTTCGGAGCGGGGAAGGCTTGTTTTTTTTTGGACTCGGGCGGAAGAAGGGTGGCCCCGTTTCGCGGCGCGGGACTCCGGGGGGGACTTGCAACGAGAGCCGGCGCGTCAGTTGGATGAACCCGCGTATCGATGCCGCGTTTCTATAGGTTTTCGCCTTCAGGGGTGGATAGGTGGTTCTGTTTACCTGGGATCGTTTTTGGAATCAATTTTTATTATTCGAAATAGTACATTACGCGAGAAGGGCGCGAAGCGGGTGATCTCTGCAACAGGTTTATTACCGTCACGTGAGCGAAGCTTGACTGAGAAAATCAGCTCACCCGCGAGTTATGCATATACTATAGTATACTTTCTTAGCACTCGGTATACGCGAAAATTTCAGCTTCGAGTGTCACTGCATGCAAATAACCATGCATGCCTTGTTGTGACCGACAAATGTTAACTATAATGTTTGCTTGTTAGTAATACCTTCCACCGTGCAGCTACGGCAATTGGTCCCCTGATCGAGCAAAACGATGACGTCAAAAGTCGATAAGGTGTCTATATAGTGTAGATGCTCACTTCATTATCAACCCCAATTATCGAATCAAGTAAGAATCCATATTATTGACACATTATTGACTTTTAACGTCATCTTCCTCGTCAGGAGACAATACCGTAGCTTCATCAATGACCCAAGTCTAATGGGTTATTGATTTTAATTTTGCTGCTACAAAAAAAAAAAATCACGGTGAAGCTGCGGTAACGATAATTATGGTGAAGATTCGTCCATCACATTTCGTTTACACTAAAAATGCCTGTATCTTTTTTTCCCGTACATCAACGCTTTTTATTAAAACGTTCCAATCGACAATAATCATTACGGATGACGAATACCGTACAAATTTAGTGCTCTCTCAAGTTTCAACGAAAGGAGCGAGAAATCACTCGTGATTCCGGAAATTTACAACGAAAAACGTGAAAAATAGCACTTCTAAAAAAACTCGTTCACCAGATAATCAACCAAGCTGGAACTTCCGATCGAGCTTTTGTTATACGGTTCCCCAAAAAGGGGCAAAAAGCTTGCGCAGAAAATGTAAATTTCCCTGTATACCCGTGGATTTCAATCGAGTCCCGCTGGGTCGTCGTTCCCGAAAAAAAGGTCCAGTCCTCGTGAATAATCATGGGCTTTTTGGGCGTTCGACTGGAGACGGCAAAAAAAAGCCGCCCGACTCGCGCGCGCCGACACCGGAGCGCTGTAGCCCACAGGCGAAAACATGGATTGTGCATCCACGCGAGTGCACTGTGCGTCGCAGTCCGTCGCACCCCCCCTTCTCTTCCGAGCGCTCCGCGACACGCGCGTCTCGCCGTCGAAGCGCGGTTCTGCCGTTTTTGTTTTGCTCTCCGTTCGGTCTGCTTTTGTAATGGCCGATGTGCCTTCACATCCAAAGTCTGATGGAAAACTTTGATTGCTGGACGACCGGAAGGTTTTCAATGCTCAAATCGTCGTTCGAATAAAGCTTCAGTTCCGCAGCCCGCACTGAGAGACCGATTTGTTTATAGTTAACATATATGTTAACAATGAACATAGATATTTTTAATTTTGAGCAAATATAGATATCTTTATACTTAACA
>JAPYYV010003463.1:0-18307 GCA_030522625.1 Copidosoma aretas
CTGCCTACCTTATGGATACAGTACTAACGTTAAAAGTGAAATCATAAAAAGGCCTCTCCCGACCTTCTATATAAGAGGAGATATGTTCTATATTCTCTGGTCAAGGGCTAAAAATATGGGTGTATATTTTGCATTTGGATGGAAACTGGCGCAATAAGGCTCAAATAAAAGATCTCGGTGCAAATATGATTCTCAAAAAAAAGTTACAGAAACCAAGTTGCGCTTCATACTTTTATATTGCAAAATAACTTTGAAAACGTGATTTTGTCAGTTATTTCGCAATATCTCAAGAACAAAAAGTTTTATCAAAAAAGTTTTGAATAAAAGTTGTTCGGCGGATGGTGTTTGAAAAACGTTAAAAACAAAAATTAATAAAAAAAATACATGATACAGTTGTTTTTATCCGCTAAAATTTAGATATCAAAGAGGTATTGAAATTTCTGATAAATAGCGCCCGGTCCGGTTGTCCAAAAACAAAATGGCGACCTATCCAAAATTGTTAATTAAGTTATTTATAGACATATGCTGTCGCTCGCGTCACCACGATACGATCCCGGTAAAACTGATTGAAATCGATAGGTAGTAATACCCTTAAATCGTAGAAATTTTCAAAAATTTTTAACGAGTAGTTTTTTTTCTCATTAAAAAAAAAACATTTTTCATTGTTCGTAATCATGTCAATTTACAATTTAGACACTTGCAACAAAGTGCAATCGATTGTGCTGATTTTTTCATGGATTAAAAAAATGTTTATTGTAGGACAAATAGCAGCCGAGATGTGATACTTTTATTTACTTTATACTTGTAATAAGTAACGGACGTTCTAATTACTTTTTTGACTTCAGGCTCGGATTAACTTCTTCTTGAATGTTTACAGACGAATATTTTTTCGGTCGATTTGATCAACCCTTTCATCATAAAAAATAAATAATTTTAGTGAAAAATCGTGAATGTAGTCAATAAAATATAAGTTCATAAAAATATAGTTAATAAAAGTATCAGGGACATTTTACTAAAATAAAATGTCATTTGGTGGTGTAGATTATTATGTTTATCGATCAGCACTTTCATTATAACAACATATTATATTTCAGTACACAGCCAGATGTACAATACATATATAAATATTTAATTTCTTTATACAAGCGCTCGTCTATCCATGGATTAAATATTATTTCAGTAAACTATCACTTCATATCAATTTTATATGAACGCTTGAGACTTTGCATCAGAGCACAACTTTCTATTCGTCATTAGACATCAACATCAGGGCTTGATTAATGTGGGAGATTGTAATAGTACACGGAGTTTGCTGCCACGGCTCTCCATCCACTTGGATTGCACACGAATCTTTCAATACAATCTGTGAAATTATTTATTATTATTTGATTGTAAAGAGGATAGTATTTTTTTAATTAAAGGGAAGTAAAAGTTTTACTTTGACACTCTTTGCTTGGCCCAGACGAAGTGGTTGTGAAAGACCGATTTGCATCTGGGCTATGTGAAACGACGAATATACTGCACACACTTCGACTCTTTTATCATTCATACTTTGTATTCCGATTAGATTACCTTCAAAATAAGTTATCAGATTTGTTAAAAAAATTATTTAATTTATGTCTAGGGGTTTTTTTTTCAATTTGTGAGATTGTAATTGCGCCTGATCTAAGTAATCGTATTGTATACTACGAACCTAAAAGAGACCTAAGAGACAGACAGCGAATGTTCTATATTACTGTTAGAAATAAAGAATGGAATAATATATCCTTTATTGACCGCTCATGTTCCATCATAAATAAAAATACTACACTCAGTGACTTTAGAAGTGTATCAATTAGTCAAATCAAAGGCTTCTTTATTAGAGGTCTTGCAAAATATATGTAACGCGTTATATTTATTCCGATTTGTTTCATAGAGCAGTTTATTTTCATTACACTTTATTTTGATTATATTTGTGAGTAATCACTTCGACTATGCTATTTTTTATTTTTTACATGGTTCTTATAATTTTGTTGTGGCGAAGAACCACCACATCACTCATATTTTTATTTTTATGTAAAGGGAGAAATCCCGTTGATGGATGGATAAATAAATAAATAAATTAACCTGACAAATTAATTACCTTCTTCGAGATTCATATTCCAGAGATCAACGCCAGCTCCCCATGATGGAATGTTTAAAATGACAATACTTTCGATTGACGGCAATTCCATTTTCTTACCATCTAAGTACACTTCAAGCCGCTTATCTAAATCTTTGCATTCTCTTTCCATAACTTGTTGAGTTCCAAAGCACAAATAAAGAAGCTGAAAGCGTAATTTAATGTAGATATCATTTCGACAAGTTATTAATTGATGATTTCTCACGTACACCATACCTTGTTAAATATTCTGTGACTGAAAAGATAAAAAGGACTTTCTCGTGCACCATGGAAGCTTAAAGTTACTTGCGCATCCACACCGACGCTTACGTAATTGTACATATGCAACGATTTTTGATGCGCTCTAAATGCTAATCCTTTCTTGTTGTCTATAACAACAGACCATCTGTAAAATGATAAAAAACAATTTTTAGTTTTTATCATAGTCGTGTCAAATGTATGTTTTTTAAGTACCTATCAAGATAAGTTTCTTTTGCCTGTTGAATCATTTGCAGTGCAGTGGCTACATCTATGCTTGAATCATACTCTTTTCCCCATCCCATTACGCGTGACAAATCATTTCCAGTGCCCAGCGGAAGAATCGCGACTGCTGGAGGTGGCTGTAAATATAATAGTTTCAACTTACAAACATTTATTTTCATTAATGCACATGAATTAAAAATATTTACTCCTGTACGTTTAATTTTAACTTATCAATGGCATCTAAAATCCAAGCCACCGTGCCATCTCCTCCAGCTACAGCAATTCTGCAAGGTATATTTCCTAATAAACGACACCACTCAAGAGCTGCTAAGGCATCACGATCTGACAAATCAATTACTTGGGCAGGATTTAACAGTCTTCGGAATGAGGATAATATTTCGGCTCCCTCATTATTACCTGATTTTTTATTTACTACAAAAGTACAAATAATATATTGTGGCGTTTCCTCTATGAAATATATTAACAATGGATTAATTGGATGATGTACGTACCAACTACAATTAATGGACTCCAGTTAAGCAACAGTGGAGGTGTGATGGACTTTAATGGCAAACGACGCCTTATGCTGCTACGTTTGCTAGCTACTTCAAGACTAGTGGGTGGAATTATCATCAGTTTGAAAAATCCAAAATCACAAATCTAAAGTACACAGAATTACGATTAAATAAAGCTTCCATAAAACCGTGGATACTGAATGATATCAGTGAATATATACTTCGTTAATAGAAGCTTGGCAAGTTTCATGAGCACATTTATGACACCAACAGCACCACCAGTCCAAAAGTCCTGGTTCAAGACTGCATTCTTCATCACAAACATCACACATAGCAATGAGCGGTAAATTACCTGAAATAAAAAATGAATACAGGAAACTGTTTTGAAAAATATATCGAAGTTAATTATATTGTTCAATCATAAAGTACCCCTTATCCAATGATGCTTCATTGGCTCTTTACTAGACGAAAACATTTCCTTGCACTTGAAAGTTTTGTCTGCTTTCTTTATGCACTCGTGATCAGCACATATACCACAAGAATCACAGTACAACCCATTCACAGCCAACAGGAGAGTTTCACAAACATTACAAAAATAAGCCTGTAAGACATAATGTGGGTCAATAAATAATGTAAACAAATAGCAAAAGACAATTTATAATTCAGCTTACCCTGGATGTTTTATTGATGATTTGCCAATTATGCTTTTTATTATCTCCAATGTGAACGTTGTACTCTCCAATCAGAAATCTTACCACGTTGAAGGTGACAATAAAAATCACCATAGTTGAAACTGTGGGCACGATGCATCCATAAATGCTTTCAGTCCACATGGTTATAGAAAAAGTTTAAGAATCTGCAAAATTTCAATGACTTCAGATTATAGAATGTTATGTAAATTAATTTCCTTTATATACGATTCAAACGTGTAACATAAAAAAATGGAATCATCCAATCCAAAAAGAACTGTTGCAAAAATCAATACCCAACATTTGCTTACAAACATTGGCAAAACCAACAAAAATACAGTTACGCACGTAATAACCAGAATAAAAAACGACAATGGAAAACAATACAACATGATCACAACTTACGTTTATTGAACACACTTCAAAAAGAAAACAATCAATTTTGGCTTTAATTCATTATAAACATTCTTCCGACTGGCTGTGCTGAAGAAGTCCAAAATTTTGACAGCGACATGTTTACCTTCAACATACTCAACATCGACACAAACAAATGACAACGGGGTTGGTCACTCGACGAATTTGTTTAAACATTGGGAGACCACTCATGATTGAGGAAATTACGTAAAAAGTAATAGTATTACGTAGCAAATACAAAATTGTATGCAAAGTGCAGTAATTATAATTAATGCAGTATACTTATATACATTTTGTATACAAACAAAATTCTTCTGCGTTCTGCTTCTGCGGCGGTGACAGAGCAGACGACAGTCGACAAAAATGAACAAAGAAGTATTACTTAAATATATAATTTATCATGAGAAATTCAACTTTCATCAACATTGTCGATTCTTCATAGCTTCATCTTTCTGCCATAATTTAAAAAAAAAGTAAAACTGTTTGGGCCTTTTTAGTGTTTATAGCGCGTGTAGAATGTAGATGCAATGTAAATTAATGTTCGTGTGTATATATGTACTATATAGTATACTTATTTGACTTCGTGAATCGTGTATGTGATCGTACTTCGTAGTTGTATATTTTTGGGTTTCTAGTTCTCGTTACAGTCGTTACTTTTATTCTCGCATTATCCTCGTATTCGTATTGAGTACCGTATTTCGCACATACGATTCGTATTCAAGTATACGGCAGTAATAAAACTGTTACAGTTACACGCATAAATTCAAATGGTCGCTACTATTATTATCCGAAACCGTGAGGTTAAAAAGTGTTAACAATAAAAAATACAAGGATAAATTCATAAACATACGCAATTTACTTTATTTTTCATGGATAACGTTAAAGTAGAGTGTGAAAACTGATTAGTTCCGAGCAGGGTATCTGTTATTCATAACACAAGAACTGTGATAGCGCGAAAAAACACTTCTTACAAGCTTAGCTTACCTGTTGACTCCAATCGTTGGTTGTTTGCATAGTATTATGTTCTAACTCATTAACTAGTTGAACATTAATCATTGACATATTATCTGCCAATTTCAAGTTATCAAGCTGCCACTATGTCAAAAGATACGAAAGCAACGTTAAAAGAAGCCAAAGAGCTTCTGAAGCAGAAAGAGTTTACTGCGGCAATCAAAATATGCAAGAGAGTGCTGAAAGAGGAGAAACGCAATTACAATGCCCTGGTTTTAATGGGTGCTGCGATGCGCGAAGTGGAGACCATGAAGAGCCAAGCTCCAGTACAGTTGAAAAAAGCTATCGAGGTTCAGCCTGACAATCCACTTGCCTGGCATGGCTTGCTTGTTTACTATGAAGAGCAGGAAGAAAACTCTGAGGTTTTGGTTGAACTTGTTCATGTCTATAACAAACTGTTGCAACTAGAAAGGTATGTGAGAGAGTTTAAGATTATTTGTGAATAACATCTCATTACTTCTCATTTGTTACAGTGATCCAACAAAGTTTCTCCAATACTTGAAAAGTCTGTCAAAAACTTTATTGAAGCTCAGCAATGACAAAGCTCTGTCGGAGAGCATTGCAGTGCTATGCAAACTGAGAGACAAGGAGGATATTCCAGAAGGTACTGCTAAAATCATCAATGAAGCCATGGCTGCAGTTTTAACTCAGTGTCCGAAACTTTCGTGTGATCTTGATCAGATTTTGGAGCAAATCTTGTCTTCCATTGTTGAGGATGAGAATTCTGCTAATAGACATGAATATTACAAAAAGTATCTGAAATTGTTGTACAAATTTGAGAAAATTGATAAACTTATTACTGAAGCTACGAAAATGCATACAATTTTTGTACAGGATATTTATCCACTTGGTAAGTCAACAGAAGAATGTTTGTTTTTAGTTATAAATGTAAATAAACAATTTTCATCATAAGCCATTTAATCTTCTTCAGAGTGGGTGTGTCGTGCCTATTCCGAGTTTAGCATAACTCACAGCAAATATAAAGGAGTTGACATAACTGTTTTCTATGAAACTCTTCTGGACCACGATCCCGAGGCTCTTCTCGGACATTTTGCCAAGACCGTGCACCTGTACGAAACTGGAAATTTAATTGATGCGAGAAATCTTCTCAGTCACTTGGTTGGCATCAAACCAAAGTGGTTTCACGCTTGGTTCCTATTGAGCAAAATAGATGTTTTGTTACGGTGTTGGGATGATGCTGAAACAGCTGCTGTGCATGCTCAGAAACTCATACCAGAGGGTGATCCTCATAATTTGCGTCCTGCTATCAATTTAATACTATTGGAGGCTCTTATCAAGAACTCTAATAAAATAAAGTGGAAGAAGGCCCAAGAACAGTTTGATGAAGTGAGTGATTATGGCTTGTTTTAAGGAACTTGTGTGAAATTCTTTACAAATAATTCATACTTGTATTGTATTTTCAGTTGTCCAATGGTTCCGTAAAAAGTTCCCTCTTACGTGCCCACCTGTGTGTTCTGTTGAATGATCCGTCTGCAAGCGGTTTAATACAAAATTTGAAAAACAATCCAGAAACCAAGACCGAAGGCACAATTCTAAACGCAATCTACCTACTCCAAAAAAAACAATTGGAAGAAGCAGCAGACGTTATAGGGTCCGTCCTAGAATCATCTGAAGCTTGGCTGATCTTGGGCAAAGTCCACTGGGAGATGTCTGATTACGGGCATAGTCTGATGGCTTTCTTAAAGGCAATCTGTGCTGATTCGAATAATTGGGAGTGCTTGGTCTACTTGGGACAGTATCACCAACATCAGAGTAAAGATTATGAGCGATCCAGGAAATGCTATCAGAAAGCTCTGCAAATAAATCCCAACTCGAATCAAGCTGGTATTGGTTTGAGTCTGGTGCACAGGATTTTAAAAAATACCGTTAGTACTTTTTCTTTTCCTCTGTATGATAAGTAACTTACTGGTGAACTGAAGTAAAATCCTCCAATTTTTCTTTAATTCAATTTTAGGATGCAAACTTTGAATTTCTCATTCAATTAACGAGCCATAGTAGAGGACCGAAGTGGGCATTAATTCAACTTGGTCTGCAGTATCTTGACTGTAATGATCCATTCCAAGCGGTATCGACTCTGAGAAATGCCGTTAAATTAGATCCAAGCGACAGGTAGAAAAAAGAATACAGCCCATGGAGGCATAAAATTTATTGGTCTAAATAAAATCTTATTTTCAGTAACTGCTGGGAGTGCCTTGCCGATGCGTATTTAGCTCGAGGTGCGCATTTATCCGCTCTGAGATCATACGAACGAGCCTGGCAATTGAATCCAGAATCCTTCTACTCTATGATTCAATTGTCAAACATCAAACTGGTAATTTTTTTTTCTACGCTTTCAAAATGTTTCGTCTTAATAAATATAAATGTATTTCCAGTTAGTCGGTCAATTCGCGTTAGCCAAAGCAGACTTTGCGAATATTCTGGAGGAGAACAAAAATAACGTTGCCGCACTGAAGGGCCTAGCGGAGTGCTGTTATAAGCTTGGAAAAGAGAACGCTGCCGCGCAGCTCTTGGCTCGAGCGCGAGATGACTTCCAAGAGGCCGTGGACAATATAACGAAGGCCATAATGCAGAAGAGCGATTTTTTGTGCATTTGGAAAATGCTTGGCGACGTCTGTTACAATGTGGCTGCTCTGCCGGAAAAGTATTGTTTCTTGAATGTCGTTCCGGGGTTGATCCAGTCTGATTCTCAAGATGATAGTGTGTTTATGAAAAGGAACAGTATATTTTTGTTGGCTATAAGGTAATTACAAAAAGATACCCTGTACATTTTTTTTCCTTTAATTTGATATTTAGAATTCAAACATTTTTTTTATAGATGTTACTGCAGAGCATTAGGCATATCGAAAAATTCGTCCCTTTTGTGGCACGACCTGGCCCGCTGCTATTTTGCCCAGCTCAATTTGGACAAGTTATCGGACGCCAAGGAAGTTGTCAAAAAAAGTCTGGCAGCAGCTAAGGAGGCGGTCAAGCTTGATCCTTACAATTGGTTCCACTGGAACTTACTGGGAGTAATTTGTATGTCGAACCAAGTTAAAAATTACGCTTTGGCTCAGCACAGTTTTGTCATGGCTTTGGAAAGGCAATCCAATAATGCCGTGGCTTGGACGAATCTTGGATCATTATACTTGCTTTTGGGTATGAACAAACAAATTTTGCATCTTTTAATTTCATTGGGCACGTAGCAAATATGTAACTTAACTGAATCAATTAAATTTTTAAGAGGATCCATATCGGGCCAATGAAGCGTTTTCGTGGGCTCAAAAAATTGATCCAGCTTACGTGAGCTGCTGGATTGGTCAAGCTTTCATAGCCGAAAAGGTATCTCAGAAGGACGCAATGGATCTGTTCCGTCACGCCACCCAACTCGGCTATCACCACGAAGCGGCCACTGGTTACACCCATTGGGTCATCAAAACGATTACGGATCCTGACGCGAAGAGGGATCCGCTCTATTCTTATGTTATTGAAAAAATGCACGCGGTAACGGTAGCATCCGATGGAATAAATTGGTACACAGGTACAATGCACATGAAATTGTACTATTGCGTGTTTTTAAAATTCGGCTCTACAAATATTTATATTTTCAGCTCATTGTCCTCACGATCCTTACGCCTTGAACGCTTACGGACTATTATTGGAACGTCAAAGGCTGTACAAACCGTCGTTTGAGAAATTTTCGGAAGCTTTAAAATATGTATCGGATGAAAAACAGAAGGACCAATTAAGTATTAATTTAGCACGTATGATGGTGTACTTAGGGAAGTGTGAAGAGGCTGTGAAAATTTGTTTGTCCATCAAGAGCGCCAGTTTTGCGTCTCATTGTCAATTAGCTTTATCATTGTTCAAGGGTAACGGAGCTTTGAGTTTTTTTTTTATTTTAATTTTAAATCTATAAATGTAACTTTTTGAATTGATAATTTAATTTAATTTTTACCTCAGCTGAGCACTTTAAAGAATCCTACGAGGCCTATGAAGCTGCACTGCACTGGCTAGCCGATGTCGAGACGGACAAGGCTCACGTTCTCTGTGCAATGGCAGCAATGGCCTACATGTTCCAGGAAAGCAATGATGCAAAGACTCTGCTCTATCAATCGATTGGAATCAAGCCACCAATAATATCGGGCCTGTTGGCTCTGGCTGCACTGGGAATGCTGGATGGAGATGAAAATTTAACACATTTGGTTATGAAGGAATTAAAAGCCCACGAAAACGATGCTGAATACAAAAACCACATCGCCAAGCTGATTGCTTACTCGTTCCTGATACAAAATGACATGGAGGGAGCGGCACGAGTATTGTGCAAGTATATCCATCGTTATCCAGGTGAGTGAAGAGAAAAAAAAAAACATAGTCACAGCTTTTGTCAAATGGAAATTTCTTTTAAAGATTCGTCTGAATTGTGGACTGATTTGGCGAGAATCCTGTTAATAATGAGCGACATTACTTTCAATAAGTGCGTTGATAAAGCACTGTTTTTGGGACGAAACCTGTCAAATGAGCATATTGCTAAGGTCAAGTGTATGTCTTCTCTCAGTACACTGATAACGTCAAGTCCGCAGAAAGGCTTGAGATCTGTGTTAAACACAGTACATTCTTTCCCAGCAAGTGCAGATAGCTGGTCTAATCTAATAACGGCGCTACTACCAAGGTAATGTTAAAAATATCAAATTTGATTATTTACGCTTTTCTACTTGAGGGAGCTAACATTTATTTGTACAAAAAAAAATTAACAAATTCACATGTATAATAATACATTTTTTAGATGGAGCAAGGAATCGCAATTTAATGCTCACTGGCTGATGGTACTGGCGTCTCGAGTTCGAAATAGTTTTACATGTACAAGAGGCATGGAGCAGTGGCTCTTGAAGAATGAAAAACAAGCAAATGATATTGCCTATTGTTGAGCACTCCAGGTCTGTCGATATAAATTGTAAAAACTAATGTACAGATGATACGATACAAAACTCTATTTCAATAACAAGCATTTTTCTAAAAAGATGGTTTTCATTTCTAATTTACAAATTAAGTGTCATTAGTCTCTTAAGGTATTCTAAAATCCTTAAAAATATTGAATAATGTTATTTAAAAGTTTCTATAGTTTCAACGTCGAGTCTAAACTCGGTCCCTCAATCCTTCTCCAAATACTCTTTCACTTCTTTTTTCACTTCCTCTTTCTTGATATTTAAATCTATCCCTGTTTCGATTTTGTGTCAAGTTTTCTTGGCCATACGATTGTTGCCAAGGTTTGCCAACAAGTTTCACACTCTCAATAGTAGTAGTAATATGTTCATGCAGAGTCTGAAAAAATAATTATAAAATGTAATAAAGTTTTTTTACGTTATCGACGCAAAAAATTGATGGATTCTTACACCAGTTTGAATATAGTCGTGAAGTTTAAGTTGTTTCAACATTTTCACAACATCAGAGTTTTCATCTAATTTCTTTTCTTCTATAAATTTTTCTACCGCTTCAATCTGAAAAAAATGATGAACTCGTGTTATAAAATTTTTTTTTGTACAAGAATAAGCTTAAAAAAATGTATGACTATGGACGTACAGTGTCTTGGAAGTAACATTGTTTACGTCTTGTTTCTAAATCGTTTTGTAAGGATTCACGGAAATAAACCATTATTTCATCAACACGTTCCATATAAGTGTAAGCAACGACCTTAATACATCTGATATCGATGTATCTAACATTTCTGGCCAATGCTGCGACTTCCAAAGCTGTGCTTGGATCTTTCTGTTTCAGAGCTAGAGCACCCAAAAATGTGATTGACCTTCTGGGGAATTCATAACCCCTGCTCTGTGCTTCTATGAACAAATCTTTGGCATATTTTAAGCTTTCAGGTGTATTCTAAAAAAAAGTGTCATTTACAACTCAATATTATACACAAACTTTGAATTTGGTGGTCAGTCGAATTTTAAACGTGTATTCAATTATTTACAAAAAAGTAATACAATTAAATACCTGTTGATAGCAAGCGGCCATAACTATGATGAAAGGATTCTTGGGGTGAACAATACCATTAATATTTTTTGACCTGGTCATATCATAGACCGCCATAACATCATTGTATCGACCATGATTATATAACAAATCCATGAGCAATTGATGTGTCATTATTTGATCGAAGAAACCATCCAACTCTGGATCCGTGAATGCTTTCAAGGCAAGATCTGGTTCATCAAGATGATACAGCAATCTCATGACAACTGTGCCAAAGATAAAACTACCAAATCTCAAATTATTTTGGGACTTGTATTTTAGCAACATTTTGTACAAGAGTTCCAAATCTTCTGGCTTCTTTTCACAAATGTGCAGCATAGTTTTCAAATCTTCGGTAAAAATCATAGAATCTTCCTTTTTATCGACAAAGTCCTTCATTTTGTTGTAAAACATGTGGTCAATATTGTGAAACTGGGATTTCACATATTCCCTAGCATTCAAGTAGCCGTTTATACCCATGCTATTTGGGGTATACAAGTGCCTTGTTGCTGGAAAAAATTGGTGACATAAAGTATTTTAAAATTGAAAAAGTTATGAGATGCTCAGAACGTTTTATGTGTTGGTAAATACCTAATCGTATAATGAAAAATAAATAAATAAAGATATAAGGGTGTGATTTTAAGAGTTTTAAACTCTAAAATTAATAAAGCGATGAAAATTTTTAGCAAACCATTATTTAGGTCCAGATAATACAAATATCAATGAGACATTAAAAAATATAAAAACTAGTAAATTAGAGTGGACAAGGGAAGAAATTCAATTAATGAAAATCAGGACAATGAAAATCGATTATATAGGAGTGAGGTTAAAAAAAACTGTGCTTACCATTGCACATTAACTGTTTCATCGCATTGTTGGCCAGTAACTTCAAACTACTCTTCGTAAGATTTCCCACTAACCGGGCCATTTTGAAAATAATTTAATGTCAACAATATAACAATATTACACTGATTATTGACGATGGCAATAAATTCTTCCGAACTTGTGCTCTAAAAACATGAAGAATTAAGTATAGCAGACGAGAAGAGAGAGAGAGCACGTGCTTATATATACATATATATATATATATATATATATATATATATGTCCCTCGTTGACTGTTTACATTACCGTCATTACCGCAATAAACAATCGCCGGCTGCCATCAGCTGATAATGCAGGCGCCAATGATAAATTGGCAAGTCAGAGAGTACTTATATTTATGAATGGTAATATTATACATTCCGCGGACGCGTCTAGTGTATGTATGTATTGTACACTGACATACACATTTGAATCGTATTATTTTGCTATAAAAAAACTATAAATTTAACTTTAATATTACATTTAAAAATTATAATATTATTTGTAAAGTCATAGCGAATCATATTTTATATATTTTAAAAAATTTGTGTATATATATATATATATATATATATAGTACTATTTTGTTGACAATTAGAATACACACAATATTTTGTGAGAAATACGATTTTCTATGAAAAGTATAATTGCAATAACTAAGATAAAAAATTCTAATAGCCGCAAGACACTCCGGGCTGCGTTTAGTTATTAATTAATCAACATCCTGTTCGAGTCGATTCGTCTGAAAACGCATCTCCAATTATAAGAAAATAAAAAAAACAAACAAATTTGGAGTCGTGAACAAATTCGAACGTTCGAAGCATTCAAATCGTTCGGTTAGAAATCAGGGCATCGATGCAAGATCAGACTGAAAGGTTTTTCCCCTTCGAAGTAGGACCAATTCCGATGGATTTTCTTTCTACTTTTAACCTTCAATTAAGTAACGCTCTTTGACTCGCGTATTTACTGTAAGTGTATAGTTTTCATTGTTTTTCTTTATCGCTGGTCAACTCGTGCGCAAGTGTGCAAAAAGTGTTCCCGTGTTCGTAATATCGATCGGTGATTCGGAGCGCAGCGGGACCGCGGTCGCCATTTTGTTTAGCTTTTTTTTCATCGATCGCGGCTTTTTTCTCCGCGCGGCTTAATTTGCATCATCGAGGCATTGGTGATTTCGAGTGGCTGTTTCGACGAAAAATCGAGGTAAGTGCATATCAAAGCATTCATACATACAAGTAATACTTGCTCGCGGAAAAAAGTTGTACTTACTCTCAAAAGTACACAACGTTCGAAAACGGCCGAGAGTAAATAAAAAGACACGGCGCAAAACTGCCGCGGCAAAGGCGGAGAACATGGCACAATATCTTTGTTGGCTTTCATCATCGCAGATGTTTAGTACTTTTATCAGTAGCATGCAAGATTTGGTCGCATACTTATTTCGTATGGGTTGTGGCTTGTGATGTTTCGGACCGAAACTTTCGGTGCTCTGAGAGTAAGCGAGAAAGTGAGGTGAGGTAACGGTTCACTGAGGGCCGCGAGGAGATGAAAAAAGAGCTTTGCTCAGTGCAGCTCCTCTCCTCCATCCCTTTTGCACCTTGAATTCGAAGTGCATTCTTTAGAGCCTACGTTCGGTCTTGGACAAAGACTCTCGTACGTCACAATGCATGTGTCCTGATACTCCTAATAAGCTTATTTGTCCTTTTTACAGATTTGCCTTTCAAGAAATCTGCAACCTCGGAGAGGGTCGAAGTACGTATTAAATGTTTGCCTGTGACTCTCAGTGCCATTCAATTATACCTCTTGAAGACGTCCTAAGATATTTTTGAGACGAAAATTGGATGGTATACGTTGGTATACTTACTACCCTTTCATGCTGACATTGGCCACTGTAGCCGCAAAGAGGCCAAGGGCCAAGCTGTCATTTTATATTGTTTCATTGAACGAGCAATGTCAGTATAACTTACTGGTGAGTCAATCTTTAGATTTTTAGTCGAGGAGTCTTTCACCAAGTTGTGTTTGATTTGTTTTGCAGGAAGTAGACAAAGGTGACTGAAAGCCAAGCTGCTATCGTGCCAACGTTGTACCAACAATACCGGTGAGGTAAAGCCCATTGAATCAATTTTTAAAAGTTTATTTTATGCAAAATTCATCAAGTAACTAAAAAAATTATTGAGCTCTTTACCAGCTCTTCTTCTATGAAACGTGATTTTCATGGTGGCTTCTCTGTCTCCTAGTGCAGTTTTTTTATCATAAAACATGTTATTTAAGGACTTTTTCATTTTATTGGAGATAACAAATAAAATAAAAATAGTTAGGAAAGTAGCACCTAAATGTATTTGATGAAGGAAAGCTTGAAAAAGATTTTATTAGCCATCGGAACAGATAATACAATGTTGTTTACTTGAATAATGTAGATGTTTTTGCAATAACATCTTACTTTAGTAACCCCTCCAATTAAAATATTTTATAAATGACGAAACTGATAAAGGAAACTCTGGCACAATGCAATATTATATTAACACTACAACAGTTTTAGATGGATTCTTGTTTGATTTTTTGTTGCGAAAGTTTCATCTGCTCTTGAAACCTCTTTATCTGTAGCCAATTTTTTTTTCTTGTGCTCTTATAGTCCTTGCTTTTTTTACTTTACTTCCTCTTTCGCCATTTACATTACCCACTACTCGTTAGATGTACCTGCTGCCAGATGTTTTTGCTTTTTAGCTCCTTCAAGCTTCAATCTCTTGTTTTTGGGGAGATGTTTTATTGAATAAGTGAACAATAAAACAGAGTTCTGATTTTTAGACTTATCTAAGAGTACAAAAAAGGAAACTAAAGAAACTCTACTATACAATAAAGAAAACTTAAAAATTTAGCATGATGTACAGTACTGTCTTTTAGAAAGAGTCAGCTAAATTAGTCAGTGTCAGATAAAGAGCCAGATTTTTCAGGACATCAGAAGAACGTAGGTCACTTTTAGTTTTAACAGCAGCTGAGGTGTTCTATACATTAGCTGCATGGGAATCTTTAAGAGCAGCAAAATCTGTAAGTGAGCCTGCCAGTATAGCTGAAAACGAGTATTCAGGAGTAGCAAATTCAATGAAACAATCTGTATAAACCTTATTAACAGCACAAAGCCCTTCGACAGCATCAGATGTACAGGAGCTAGTCTTTGATAGGAGCAACAACAGTGTAGAAATCTCTACGTACGTTGTCAATAATAATTCACTGTTAGCATGAATTAAACAGAAATAAGTGGTCCTTTAACAGTAATACCACCAGTACCTAGGTCTTTGATAATTGCATCAGATGTATGCAAGCCACCTGTGCTATCAACTGGTTGCTTCCTTCAAAAATATTTTTTTAATTGTCTGTGGTTCCTATTGAATAAAATGAATATCCCTTACACTCCTGGGCGATCAGAAAATCTTTAATTGACAAATGGTCTAATGGAAATAGAGCATTGTCGAAAATTTCTTGTTTCATCCAATAGTCTATTGGTTTAACTTCACTAACTGCCTCTGATGAATCGATAAGATTATAGGTATACTACTGTATTTTGGACAGGTTTGTGTCCAATTTCCATTCCTTATGTCTTATTTCCCATATTAACTGATGTTGATGATACCATCTCAACATTCTGAATCATCTAGTTTTCTTGAAAAATTTCTTGTGTACTTCTTATTCTAGTACTATTTCATCGACAAATTCAGTGTTTTTTTTTTTTATTATACTGTATGATGGAACATCTGTATCATGCAAATATTTACATTGGCTACTTTGATATATTATACAATAATATACATAATTTTTGAAAAGGACAACTAAATCAATCAAAAATAGTTTTACAAAGTAGAAAAAATTAAAATAAAAAACGATATCAATAAATCAAAGTTGAATGAGCGGCTTCAGAATATATAAACTGTTAATTGAAAAATATAGTTACCAGAGTTTTTAGTTTTTAGGTTCAGCCAATAATGAAACAATCCTAAATTTTGAATAGAACTGTCCCTTTCTTTACTTTCTCCACATATCCTGATTTAACATTATACTTCTTGCTGTAGCTAGTGTTGCAGACTTTGGAATTTTAAAGTCAGTTTTCTTTGATTCTACTCTTTCTGAAGGTTAGACTAATTTTCATTTTCTTGTATGTACATGTTTAACTGTTTTTATTAGCATATCTTTCTTCTTCTTGCTGTTTGCTGGGACTTTATAATCAACAGCATTCATTCATATCTATTATCCATTGAAAATCTATATCTATATATTACATATCCCCGGCGCACACATGTCTAAAAACGACCATGCTTTGATCAACAATATCGTAGTTTTCAAGCGCTGAACGACCAAAATTCTTTTTTCATGTAAAGAGTACATACTTTAAGGTACAATTTGAGCCCCTGTGAGTTGAAAATAATGCAGTAACAGCTGAATAATACGTGGTTGAAAATCGTTAAAATAGTTTTCGTACGACATTGGAAAGGCTTTTATTTACGGACCGAGAAGTTTGCAGCACGAGCTGTAGGCGAAGGCCATAACGAGGTTCGTAATAAAGCCTTTACGGTCGGGTAGCGAATGCTATTTTTCCTACCGAGGGTGTACCAGGGTTCCAAAAAAGCCTGAGGTAGGAAAACGCATTTTTTCTAACTTCTTGAATTTTTTAAAAGTCACAAGTGGCACTGTAATATTAAATACATAATATCCATGTACAGTATAGGACTGGAAATTCAATATTTTTCAATATTGCTTCTAATGTCTTCGAGTGAATTTTCACTCGTATCGAGTGAAAATTCACTCGAAGACATTTAGAGAGTATTAATAAATTGTCGTCATTCTTCCCTGTTTGTGTAAAATATTTATTCATATGGTTTCAGCACAGATGGAGAAGTTTGGTACAAAGAGGAGTTTGGATTGTTGCTGATCGTTTTAGATGTCATTAGCGTTTGGCACTCTGTGTTACGGTCTTCAGTGACAAGTCATTATGAACCTATCTATAAACTTCGATATCAGTTAGGGATTATTTAAAGCTCTGTACCGATAACGTTGTTTTTATACAAGTTCGTCATGAAATGTTTATTCAGGCTCATCGTTAACGAGAGGATATGAAGGGATCTCTGTACACACAGAGTGCAGAAGAAGACGAAGGAGGCCAAGCTGCCATCGTTCCGTCGGAGTGAATCCGCGATCGGTGAGTCGAGCTTTTAGTTATCAATTGACTCTTTTTTTTTGTCGTGCTTCAGTATATAAATCTTGAATTACATGATTGTAAGTAAATGTGATGAGTCAAATTTTGGTTTTAATATACAGCCTATTGTTTCACATTAAAAATATATTGCCATGGTCTCGCTCCCATGCGCTGGGCTCAGCTCCGCCTGTCATTCATGGAAATCCCGCTCCCCTTTGCCCCTGTAGGAACAATTTGAAACTTGCCTTTTTTTCAACGTAATAATAGTTTGATTCGATTATATTAGTGAAACTATTTACATTTTTATAAATTAGCTGACATAATTGAATGAAAAAGTAATTTTCCTCAGAAGTACCCTTTTAATCAACAAAATATTTGACCTTCCCCCTCGCATATACCTCTCTGGCTGATGGAGAGAACACCAGTCCATGCTAACGCCATGGACTCACTCACGCAGGCATCGAGTCTAATTCTGCCTGCCACTTATGGAAATCCCATTCCCTCCTGCTAGTTTGATAGTTGAGCCTCCCTTTTAATTTTTATCAAAATTTTTTTAATCCAGTGTCCTATTTTTTGTAAGCATTGCTTTTTTGTATTATATTTGTAGAGAATGATTTTATTGGAGCAATAGTATGGAATCATAATGAAAATGTTTTTCTTTTCTTTCAATTTTGTCCTTTTTTAAGAGTACATTATGCCCTGATATTTTTGTTACAATGCACTGTTAAAACCTCCTTCTCCTCCGCATACATTCCTGAACAAGGGGAGATTCAATCCCGTGATTTTGTCATGAACTCACTCACACACTGAGAGAAGACTGGAGTGCCTACTGAATAGTACGGAAGCGCCTATGCGCCACACTCTGGCACCCTTGCTAGAGTGCCAAATATCTCGAAATATCTCAATGAGGAAAGGAACCCCGAGTTTCTTTCCTTATAAAAGTGCATATATTTGTGTCATGTAACTGATGTCAAATTGACTTGAACCTTGCTGTAAATCAATA
>JAPYYV010003464.1:0-31924 GCA_030522625.1 Copidosoma aretas
TCGAGTTCTTTTGCATCAGCGCATTTACCCGTACACGGAAAACTCTGTATTTTCCGGGCTTGGTGTCCTTTAATTGTATAAAAAACGTAAGAGATTGTTGGTTTGGGCTTTAAGAGTGATATATATGCGATTTTACGGTGGCAGAAGCCGTTTTAAAGAATTTTTTTTCCGGGGGCCCCATGGGTGCGATTCGTCCCTGGTGAGGCTATTTTCCGTGGGGCTAGTTTCAGCTCCATATATATAAGGGATAATGCGGCAGAGTGAGTTTGCAGGGTAACTCGGGCACCTCATGTACTCAATAAGAAAATCAGTATTTTTCACTCAAATAAATTTCTTTACATTGTAAAATATCTACACTATTTTCCTCAAAGATTGTCATCACAAAAGAGGACTAAAATAATTTACAAAAATTGTAAAATAATTTCGACACATAACTCTGCGGACACTGATGGCTTAACGGCTTCTTTCCATGATATAAATGATCTCAAATACTTACTTATAAAGTAAGACAGACTAGAGAAATTTAAAGCTAAGACTAAGTTTAGGTTAATCAGCTTTGTTTTGATTTGAAAATAATGACAGCGTCTGTTGCAGCAGAGGGCTCAGGCTCCTTGTGCCTCAAGCCTGGTGCCCATCATGCCCCCTAGAAGCCATGTTTTGAAATAAATATAACTTTTTGATGGTGAAAGATACAAGTTTTTTTCCACGCATCTTAAAAGTACAATAAACAGACTATTGGAGAAACTTCACGAGATAATTACTGGAGATCATTCATACGTGTAAGTTGTAACTAAGAATAAGAATGGTGCGACGATACAAAAAAAAGCCGGAAATATATAAGTGGACTGATACAGATTTATCAATGGCTATTGATTTGATGAAAAGTGGGAAAACCATCAAAAGCAGTGTAAGTCTACACGGTATTCCTTGCGTGACTCTGCAAAGAAAAATCGCTGATCCGATCTCAATGAATGCTTGTAAGAGATTGCAAAATAATAAAAAAAGGTGTGTATGATTTATTTGTGTGAAAACTAACACAGCAATAAAAATATTATCCAGGTATCCAAAAGGTATTTTTCTTGGAAGAAAAAAACGCTTTATATGACTATGTGATTGATATGGAGAAAATACTTATGGGACTCCCAACTAAGATCTCAGGAAGTTGGCCTATGACTTTGCCGTACAGTGGGGTATTTCACACCCTTTCAACGATGAAACTGGTAAGTATTACTCCATACTTATACTGCACTGTTTGTCTGGGCATATTGCTAATTACATTTTTCGCAGGTCTTGCTGGAAGAGACTGGCTACAAAGTTGTATGCAACGCCATGACCTTGCGGATCAAAAGGCTGAGCCTACATCAGCTGCTCATGCAGATGGATTTAATCGCCAAAGTGTTGACAAGTTTTTTCAGCTCCTGCATGAAGCACAGGAAATACAACGTTCAGTCTTCCAACATTTATAATGTCGATGAGACAGGTATATCTGTCGTACCTAAATCAGGATCAGAGTAATTGCTTCAAAAGGAAGATTACAAGTTGCAGGAAAAATAGCTGCAGAGAGAGGAGAAGCGATTAGCGTGGAGCTGTGCTTTTCAGCGAGAGGAGATTATATGCCACCCATGCTTATTTTTCCTTGAGTCAAGACCAACGAATCATATTTTCAAGGCAAGCCAGAAGGTTCTTGGACTGTTTTCCAAAAAAGTAACTGGACGGAGACAGATATATTCACTGATTGGTTTCTTGAATTCATCAAGTTCTCAAGAGCAGCATTAGATAATTTGGTGCTTTTATTATTAGATAGCCACTGCACCCATGTTAAAAATTTGAGAGTAGCTGAATTGGGCCAAAAACATAGTGTTATAATTTTATGCTTCCCTCTGCATTGAGCTCATTGCATGCAGCCTATCGACGTTGGCTTTATAAAGCCAGTAAATACTTACTACTAAGAAGAGGTGAAAAAATCTAGCGCACTGGTACTAATGTTCAGATGAAAGATGTTTTCAGTCTATTTGGTAAAGCGTGGCAGAGAGCAGCAAAAAAAGACAGCCGTAAATGCATTTAAAACAACTGGTCTATATCTATTAAATGCATCTGTTTTTGATCCTTAATTTGCCAAAGATGAGCTGGCATCCTCTTCCACAAGAGATCCAGATTCAGATAAATATTTTGAAAAGTGTAAAAACATTCTTGTTATTTGACTAGTTGCATTACGATGAATAGTAACTTTTATTTTGACAGAATCTGTCAACAGCTCATTCTATAGAGAGACACTTGATAAAATTACGCAGAACTCAGGGACTAGTGCAGTTGAATCGACGTCGATTTTATCTGTGACAGCTATAAATAATAGTGTTGGTAGTGCATCACACTAGAGTGAAAGCCCCTTGGTATCTTCCGATGTGAGTCGAACTCTGTCAGGAATCTCAGTGTCTGAACACATAGCATCTACTTCATCGCTTTGTTCTCAAGCTCAAAACAGTGCTTTAGCTTTTGAACCTACAATCCAAATACCTCTTTCCCAAGCCCAAAGCATCATGAAAATTCTTGTAAGTATACTTATAAGTATATTTTTGTCAGCTAAATTTTGACATTGATTTGCGTATTTAATACATCAAAGGGCAACGCAAATGCATGATCCAGCTTCTATCACACCAGATAAAAGTGGTACGATTTCCAAACCTCCTGTTAAACGAAGAAAAAAGAGTACAGCTGCAATTGTTACCAGTGATCAATACATTGCAAAACTACGTACTAGTCAAGATAAAACAATTGAAAGGGATCCAAAAAAGGCAGTCCCAAACACTAAAATTAAAAAAGGAGCCAAAGAAGGCAGTCCCAGAAACTAAAATTAAAAATAAGCCAAAGAATAGAAGAATCGCCAACGTAGATCCTATAGTGAATAATATGTCAAAGTCTTGCAATTTTATCGAGAGATTACCACTAGCGCAACTTGATTCGAATATTTAAAATCTTGCACTAAGTAATTCCTCTGTCAATTCAGTTACTATGAATCCTATAAATTTTAGTTCTTTTTTCCTAAAATCTTAGACTAGCGAGACTAAAGAGGTTTTTTACGTACATGTTTCATTTTAACTAAGCCTCCCTTTATGATATGAGGGTGCAACTTTGCTGTGATATTGGCATAAACTTATTTGTACTAAACTTAAAATTTGTGAGATTACGGCAAGATGTTTGTGATATTAAAATAATATAGATTGTAACGTAACTTGTGATATTACATTTGATGTATTATGGATTAACAAATAAATGTTTGATGTTACTTAAATATATTATTTATGTTTGTTAAATATCATTAAAAAATAATTAACAATATTAATACTGGCTTTGACCTACCCCAGAATTATTTTAATCATTCCACTCTCATCGTACCCCACAGCCATGCTTACTGTGCCCGCAGGAGGGCACGATGAGCATTTTTTAGGACTTTATCTAATCACATAATAACCAATTATCGATTGCTTCATTTATTTTACATTTTAAGTAGTTTTATTCCTTGTGCTCTGCTCTGTTAGATGCTTAGTTGAAAAATTGTTTTTCAGATAGAAATTTTTTTTGAGATTATAATGAATTATGGGTGCCCATCATGCCCTACTCTCTCTCATAGCTGACCGTGACAAGGCTTATTAATTCTTATACTTTTTTAACTATTATGCTTTGCATGGCAAACTTGACCCTGCAATTTTAAATTACGAATGACTTTTTTTCCTGCGATATATTAGCATTAATTATAGCAAAAGAGAATATATTACTGTAATATTTTATAAAGTGTCTAAAATCGTTATAATGTATACAGTTTTTCAACGATTCGTCAAATTCACTCTATGGAGGTAAAATATTTTGTCCTTCTCTACAACACAACTTTTTGCTTTCTCCTTCCCAAAAAAGTACGACAAAAAGGACATTTGAAATTCATTTTTCCAAAATAGTTGATCTCAAATAATTTATATTTACTATTCCTTACAATTAGTTCGTTTTTATTTGGTATTTTAGTATTCAACAAATATTCATTTTTACGTTTTAAATATTTCTTATTAGTATCTTTATAATTGTTCAGTTTTTCAGATAGTTTTAAGTTTTTGTTTCGTATATTATTTTTAACATGCATTGATTTTTACGTTAGGAAAGGTACGGTCTTTCTTTAATTTTATTTCTTATTTTTATATTGTTACAATCAACTAAACCATATGATAAGAATAAACATTATCAGATAAAAATGGTAAATTTTTTTTCGATAATGCATTACTAAAACTACAATTTAAATTTTTATGAATAACTTACACATAAATGTTATAAACATCAACACAACTTTCGATTCAATGCCAAAGGTATCCAAAACATAGTAAGTATTTAAAAAATTTAACCATTAGCCACCCAAGCACTGCTACCTGACTTAAGAACTACACGAAACAAGTCATAAATTAAGCCCCATCCCCTGCCAAACTGCTAAACACTTACGTCTTATTCCGAGGAAGTAAGTAAACCTAAAAAACCTTGTTTTAAATCTTGTAAATAATGATTTCGGAAAATTTCTACCGCCTATTTTTTAAAGGTATAAGTATTCTGGCTTGGAGGTTGGCGACGGAATGCGCAGGGGAATGAAGACTCGCTAGTATGAATATATATACATATAAATATAAATTTTTGCCGAGGACAATAACAGTTTTAAGTAAGAGAGCCTGTTAAGTGACAACTTTGAGTTCCTAATTATAAGATCAAATAGTATAACATCACTTGAGAAATAATATAATGTTTAAGAAAAATATTAAAATAAAAATATTATTTTTATAGTATTACTAGGAAATCAAAGTTGTCCCTAAACAATGCTGACTTAGGATTTGGTGACTCGTTGTGATTCGAATTATGTGTTGAACAATAACCGAATCCAGCACGAAGTCCAAATCATCTGGTCAGCACGTATTGCTCTTCGAAAAAATGCAACTCCTCGCTCTGAAGCCAAAACTTTCTACGGAGGCTCATCCTATATTGCATCGGCACGTAATTTTGTTTTAATAGTGTACTGCAACTTATCTAGAGCAGTTAGTTTAAATAGAACTTGCCACCTTTTATCGAGTGTAGTTTAATAAAATAAAATATTTGTTTGAATTTAATTACGTAAGTGTCAATTCAGATTCAAATAAATAATTGTTATAGTCAATTTTAATATCGTGAGTTGGAGGTAAAAAGTAATTAAGTTTACACAGGCCAGATTATTATGATACGAGTACGTAATTATAATCATAATAGAGATAATCACATGATTTTTACCGTTAAACGTGTATACGTACATCATCTGCAGGCTTTATAATTCATGTATGTGGGATAATATTAACGATTGCAAAGCATAATAATAATCTAACAAAAGATACAAATAGTAAACGAAATAGGTTTAAAATATACAAAAATGATGGAAAGGAAATCCATTGCAAAATCAAACCTAAAAAGGTAAATTGTAATATTAGCACTGTTTTGCATGATACTATACATCTTTCAACGACAATATGCATAAGATAAATAAAGTAGCTGGACGTCTGCTAGTTCCATGGCCTGTAAAGGAGCGTGTGATCAGAGTATCCAACCTTTTTAGTTTCATTGAACGTAAAGTTAAATAATAATTGTTTATTATTCAACATCATGTAAACAAATTTTTATGAACCAAATTTTGAAATTTCTGTTTCTATGTAGAACTTAGAACAATTACGAGCATGAACTTCAACTGTGAAAACAATGATTGAGTTTTTAAACCACTTTGATACATTTTTGCACTCAAATGTTTTAATCAACATTTTATCGGCTCATTATTATAAGAAAAATTTAAAAATATGGTTCTTGTATCGTTTGAAAATCATAGAATTATTATTTTAAAATCAGAAATGTTAATACGTTCAAAGACTGTTGTAAAGAAAAAGATGTATAGTACAAGCAATATTTTAATAGGTATAATCGAACTTAATTTCTAATAAAAAAATTTTTCATGTTGCTTTCTAATTTTGGTTATTAGTCAGCCTATTTATGATTAATACACATATAAATTGGAATGCACTCATAGAAATTTTACTAAAAAATAGATGATATTTCCTATAATTTTTTTTAAATTTCAGTATGCAGCCTACACTTTACAAAAACGCTAATGTTCATGCCGACCATGAAATGTAGAATTTAGTTATTACTCCTACTTGAGCCTTTATTAGCCGTCAACAGTTGCTTACATTATGAAATAAAGATTCTGTTTTATCTTTATCGTTTTTGTATCTTACGGCTATGGCTTATCCACAATCTAGGAACGTAACGAGAGGTTGGGATAAGGCCTTATTAATCACAGTATCAACACACTTAGTATTAAAAATAATCAATCTATTTTTTTTCTAGATTATACCATAATATTTTAAATATTTAATCCATGCATGTATTAATCAATAATGCATTTTTTGCAAGATGTTACTCAGTAATTTAAAGAAATTATGTTTTTAGATCAGATAGAACGATATGGATAACGTTAGCTCTCATGCGTCTAGATGGCTAGACTCATCGTGGGAGCCTCGCGTTTTCACATATACGTTGCCTAACGGGATTGAAATGTTGGATATAGCTGGTGATGGAGACTCAAAACTTATCGTAGCAGACATAAAAAATATTTTCACAAGTCACGCTACAGTAAGTATTATTATTAAGTATTTAATGACTTCTAAAATTTTCCTGTCGAGATTATATAATATATATTTTAATACTAATAATCTTTTTTCTATCACTTAGACCTTTTTAATGTTATTTGGTCGAATGCTAGTACAGCGTATAGCTTTTTAACAGTTCACAATATTATTATTTTTGGTATAAGATTGTCACCTAGGACTAAGTTAAATCTCCTACATTAAATTCTACTAAAAGTACTATGACTGGTGCTGGCAGCAACATGTACATCAGCAGAAACATAATATAGCTTGCTAAGGGATACATTGAACAAAAAATTTGTTGGATTCGTAGAATTGTCAAAATCCCGACTCACAATTCCTTACGCGAGAAAATTTTTGTTAATCACTTACAATAGTGTTTTGTATGACACATGTAAAAGAAATAGCTGGATCGTAGCTAGTTTTTAATCATCAACAGTCTTGCATCGCAAGAATGATTGTTTTTAGTTGTTATTTAATACAAGAAAAACCGTAAGTCATAAGTCAAAATATTTCCTCTTAATTTTATAGTCTAATTTACAATTTAGAAACAAAGTATCATGACCAATGGTTTAGTTACAAATTTCAAAAAGCCATGGAAATTTGATTGTATTAAAACAATTGAATTTGCAACTAAAAAAATTCGCGAATTTCAATTCGGTGCAAAAATGTATTCAGGGATCTCACATTAGCGTCACGGAATCGAGATGCTTGGATGATCTTATTATTGAATACAAAAAGTTGCGAGTTTTTAATATTAAAGGCCGGATATCAAAAAAAAAAAAAAATACGATTTTCAGCTCAATCAAAAAATTTGCACCACCAACAGGAGCAACAAAAGGTTTTTTTTCTAAACATTCACTGTGTTTTTTGTAAAGATGAAGACTCGAAATTTTGGCACAATACCGTGCGATAATAATTTCTATAAATTCTTTCTTTAACTGCATACAACTTCTCATATTGTTGCTGTTACGAGTATATTACAACGATGTCTCGTGCTACGCGTAAATATGCTCAGGGAACGAAGCCAACTTGGAAGTGGCGGCTCTTTTCGCAAAATAGGCATTTTTTAAATTTTAAGAATTTTTCAAAAGACCTTTTTTATATTTCACTAGATATCTTTGATGGTTAAAATGACATAAGGATATAGAAATTTTTTTTACATATGTACATGTGTTCTTACACCGCACAGACGCCACGGCACGCACTTTCACTGCTGGAATACAGATACTAAAAAGAAAGAGGAGCGAAGTACGTGAGTGTATACATTACAAGTACTTACCTGTACAGTTCTAATGTAGTATTAAATGCATACATGCATATTAATAATATTGAGCCTTTGTTCCCCGGCGTGCTCCGCGTGCGAACCCCTAACAAGCAAACAGTAATTTTCGTCGTTTATGATGAATAAACAATTGTTTATTTTTAATTTATTCAATTTTAATCCAAATCTCCCACCTCAATATCTTTGCAATGATGCAGCAATTAAAAAAGGTACATATCAGTTAAACAATTAGGATCTTGCATGAAAAATTCTATTTAGTATGTTATTTAAACATTAAAGGACAGACTTCCAAGGTAACCACTGGGCCACGTACCGTGGCTGCCCCAAGTTCCCGAAAAAGGAGATTTCTCAGTTGAAAACACAGCCGCCACACAGTGGGAGATACAGCACTCTTTTTTCCATAAATAGAATAACTCTATTTTTACCCAACCGATTCGAACAAATTTTTTTTTCAAATAAAGATAAGAGCATACGGATCACTGGAAAATTAGTCCGAGCTATAGATGGCACTGCTAGAATTTATAAAAAATGGCTGAATCGACCAAAATTTAGAAAATATTAATAATAATTGAAGTGTAAACACTTTGGACATAGTTATTCTCACCAAAATGAATAAGAAACTATCAACTATATTGCCACGTAAGAATACAATGCATTGTAAGTCTACATGATATTAGTAAATTCAATATGGCTGCCAATAATAGGTAAAAAAGGTAATTGAAGGTCCTTTTTTTCAATAAATGAACCAGCTCCAGCTCTACCCAACCAATTTCGACCATTTTTTTTTTAAATGAAGTTAAGAGCTTCACTTCGTTACAGCTTACTGAAAAATTAGTCTGAACTGTAGATGGTACTGTGAGCATTCGTGAAAAATAGCTAAATTTACGGAAATTAAAAAAAACTTGCGTGATGATTGAAGTGTAAACATTTTTGACGGACTTATTCTTACATGAATGGATAAACAATTATTAATGGATATCAATTGCTTCGTAATCATAAAGAGCAATGTAAGTCCATGTGATAATAGTGAATTTAATATGTCCGCCAAAAAGTTTGGAAAAATGTATAAAAAGGCACATTTTTTTCCATGAATGAAATAACTCCATCTCTGCCCCACCGATTTGAATACATTTTTTTTCTAAATAAAGGTAAGAGATACTAACAAGCTAAATACTTTATTGAATTGATGAAATTCTTGCGCTAAACTTAAATCACTGTCTTGCACCTATTACCTCTGCTTAAGAATAAAAAAAAAAATGTTTTTAAGCAAATGACACAATTTCGGACTTTACTAAATGCTTTTTAAATTCGCAGTGTAAACAATCGTAAATTTATTATCATGACGGTAAAAAAAAAATTACTGGTATGGTTAAATTACGACGTCCAGCATAGATCTCATTATTTTCAATGCTAATCGTACTTTTTCAATGCTCAGCATAGCAGAATTACAAGTTGTAGTATATAGACAAAAAATTTAGTAATAATACTAATTTCACGTAATTTCCAGTAACATAATTGATAAGATTAATGATGCAGATGATTTTGAAAGAAAAGAGAGAGTTAATTTATTAGGCAATGATAGTTATAAAAACAATGATGATGATGGTTAATAATATTGTTAGTTAATCTTTGAAAGTATGTTATATAAAGTAGTGTATAATAAAAATCCGTAATTAAGCATTGCCACTTATGTTTTATAATGACTAGGTTTATTTCACAAGTCTATATGTTTTACTCAGGATTTGTTGAGCTACTATTTACTCCTCCATTAAAAAGGTATATTATAGAGTAAATAACTGTTTAATTTGAACCACGAATCCTTAAAGAAAGTACAGGGCCGTTATTTTTTTTTAACCTAAGAAATCTGCTTGCTCTGTTGAATATGTAGAACAAAGCGATTTAACTTTTTTCGTAATACCGCAAAAGTAGCCTCTGCTCATAAAAATAAACTAAAGAATCAAAAAATTAACATAAATGTTTTCATCAGTTAGCTTTGTATACATGTCGGAGTTGTCAATTAATTATCATGTAGCTCAGAAATTTAATTTCATAAAAAATCGTAGTTTGATACAAATCTAATTATTAACATAATTATTTAATGATATCGTTGTATCAGATTGAATAAAATGTTAATCAGTTGCCTATAAGAGCATAGGTTACTGTACTATCTTGTAAGTTGAGTAATATCAAAAGCATCTAAAGATCGCATGCAGCTACATTTTGACACTTATTAAAATTTATAATACATACAGATAATAATATTTGTAAATGTTTGTTAATTCATCCATTATGTATAAATTCTAGCAGTGTCATCTATAGTTTCAACTAATTTTTCAGTGATCCGTATGCTTTTACCTTTATTTAAAAAAATAGAAGAAATAGTAGAAATAGAGTTTATTATTTATGGAAAAAAGTGCCCTTCTAGAAAGTTTTTAGTCTTTTTGGCGGCCATATTGAATTTACTAATATCACACGGACATACAATACTTTTAATGATTGCTAACAATTAAGTAAATAATTTTTTATCCATTTTGGTAAGAATAAGTGCGTCAAAAGTGTTTACACTTCAATCATCACGCAAATTTTTTAAATTTCGGTCAATTTAGCCATTTTTTACGAATGCTCGCAGCGCCATCTACAGTTTGGACTGATTTTCTAATAATCTGTATGCTCTAACACAAAACAATTTCATGTCTCGCAAATAATGATAGTTTTTTGCGCATACTTTTATACAATAGACAATAGAATAAAAATACATTTAAATATTAGGAAGTAATATACGGCACTTTCAGATGGAATGCAATTATTACGTGCCTATCAAAAAAATTGTTTTAAATATATATTTTAAATAGTTTTTTTTTTAATTTTATTCTCTTCTTTAAATTGCTTAAAGCATTATAACTTGCTCATCAAAACCTGAAATCGGAAATTTTCGATCGAATAATAGAAGTGCTGAGCACAATATTACTTCTAAAATGACTTAAGAAATCATAAAAATTAGTAATTTAACATTGATGTACGTATTTAAAAGTAATAAACTCTTCCACAAAAAAAGACTTATATAATTACAGAATATACATAGGGTTTAACTCACTTGATACGATGATTATAAAATTGATCAATATGATACATTTTATCTTAATCATTTTAAGTATTGTACTGTACTAAATAATATAATCCTACATTTCTTCATTATTTGATCACCAACTCACAGTCTTATTCTGTTGGTATAAGATGATTAATTTTTTTTATTTTTCTATGAATTCAATAGTATTATGTGGTAAATATCCGCTTTATGTCAAATTTTGAAAAAAATGGAACAAAACATACTTGAATACAGAAGACATTAGAATAATACAATAAAGTAAATTTTACGAAACACATCTGTAAAATTTAATTAAAAATAAATTCTCTTAACTTTTATAGTTCTTGATTACGATTAAACAATTGAGCGTTAAAGTATTTACAAAAAAAATTTATGGATATAGATTTTTTTTTTTTTTTATGGTACATACATTTTCTGATCAACAAGCGACTTTTAGGATGTAATTTTCGTTAAAATTTATCATCATAATTATTTTACAATAGAAAATGTAGTTGCTAAGAGAGATTCAATTATGACTTATAAGCAATGAAAATTAATAATTTTACGTTACATAAGATGTTTCGATTTTAGATAATCACGTTGCTTCTGTTATTAAATAAATAATTCAAAAATAAGAAAAAAATATATTTTTTGTTTTCATTGCATAATATAGTAGATTTAGAACGAGATCAGGAAATCTTGAATTTATGAACCGAGAAGTTTACAGCAGGAGCCGTACTAAGCTTCGTAAGGAAGCCTTTACAAACAAGTTATTAATTTTTTTTCCGTCTGAGAACCCAAAACCAAGCGGTGGAAGTGCTATTTTGAGGTCAGAAGGCAGAACAAATATTTTCTTATAATTCTTTTGGAATAAGTAGAATTATTTTTACGTACACTGAATCTTGTTAAAAATATTGTTAAAGGTCATTTGTGAAAAAGTATGATATACTGAATAAATCAAAATTTAGCTGTCGGGACCATCTTATGCAGGTATTTCAACAATTAATTATATTCCTTCAATAGTTATAAGTAAAAGAAATGAGGCACACAGATGGAAACAGTAATAGAAATAGTGCTAAAAAAAAAGGTCATCCATATACACATACAGCATGATAAAGGAAGTTAAAAAGAGAGGTAATAAGTAAGGGATGGAGAGAGAGAGAGAGAGAGCAAGAAAGATAATCGTGTCTGCCAAGTAAATATGTTTATGTCACCTTGCTCAATTAAAAGTTATAAGCAATTTATGTATGAGCCAATTTATTGAGGTCCGGCCACTCGGCGCGCGCGGCGCATTCTTCCAGTGAAAGACGCTTTGTTCAACTCGCTCACAAATGAAAATCAGTCAATATAAAAAATATCAAAACACATAAATTGATAGAATTTGATCTGCTTTTTCCAATGATGCAACTGGTTTCAACATTAAACCTTTTTTTT
Organism: Copidosoma aretas; assembly: GCA_030522625.1. Classification (NCBI taxonomy): domain Eukaryota; kingdom Metazoa; phylum Arthropoda; class Insecta; order Hymenoptera; family Encyrtidae; genus Copidosoma; species Copidosoma aretas. Next base: position 12,494 of record JAPYYV010003464.1, read on the forward strand.
TATAACGATTTAAGTTCAAAGCGTTTTTGCGAAAAATGTTTTTTTTTCCTGAAGGAAACTTGCACCATTCGAAAGAGCAAGTCTTAAACTACAGTCCCTTATATTTTTAAGTTTGGAGGGCAAAAGGTAAGTGAATGGTAAACAAACAAAGACGGCAGTGCCGGTTCAAGCGCCCGCGTCGCCTCGCGCCGCGCCCCTTCCCCGCTTGTCAACTGCACTGTAGGTGTAGACGATGTTACATTCGATATTTTTTTTCACTATGGCTTATTGTTTACAGAAATGAGATAAAATAAATTTAATAGATTTTACAAAGTTAAACAAAGTACTGAACACTCACGGATTCTTCTGGGATATTCCATAAAAAGTATAAGATCGCTAGTAAGGTTAGGTAATGAATAACAACTAGCGGTGCGAATAATTTTCTAGATGACTACGTTATTGATCAGTTGTATTAATTCATGAACAAGATAACACAGCAGCAGACAACCTAACTCTTATCATTATAAGTACACAATGATTCTTGCTAAATATACTGTCGTCAAGTACTGCAAAGCATGGACAAAAATGTACCTCTTACTTATACAGCAGCCGACCCACGGCAAAAGTGGTCGGCGCGAGGTGGCACCCGACCAAGCATTGTCGTCTTTATTTGTTAACCATTTGCTTACCTTTTACACTTCCGACTTACAAATTTCAGGGATCGTGGTTTAAGACTTGCTCTTTTGAATCGTGCAAGTTTTATTCAGAAAATAAGCATTCTTTTGCAAGAACGCTTTGAACTTCAATGTGATTTTCACTATAAAAAAGAGGTTTAATGTTAATACCAAATGCACAATTAGAAAGAGCACGTCAAAATCTATCGATTGATCTGTTTTAATGTTTTTGTAGTGGCTCATCTTCCTCTGTAAGCTAGTTCAACAGAGGATCCTACACTGGAAAAATGCACCGCACGTGCCTAGTGGCCGGGCCTCAGTGGATTTTCTCATATATACTAGTGGGATTTCGCCCCCCTGCGTGCTCTGTGCACCAACCCCTGAAGGAATACTTAATCTGGTTGTAAGTAAATTTTTGAAGAATTTAATAACTCTGGGGCCGGATGTAAAGTGACTGTCTCAAATAATTAATCAATGAGATTATTTGTTGGGTAATTTTCTCTGTTAGTTTGTCTGTCAACTTTACGAGGCAACTTCAAATGAATATCTAATTCCTCGGCTATTCCACTAATCTCTTTAAATAAAGACTGGAATTTAACTCTGATAGGCAAACTATTGCAAACAAGGTATTACAGGCACAAAGAGATGTGCGTAATGCGTTTGCTTTTGCAGCAGTTTTATCATCATTCCACGTTGCAATTAAATCAAATGCTGAAATAATTTTTGGTAATGCATACCTGAATTATATAACACCATTGTATCGTTCAATACAGCGTATTCCACATAGACCCGAAAGTTAATGTCCCAGATAGTTTTTCAGACTCTCAGACCTGTTTGCTGATGCCGTAAAAAAACTAATAGTTGATTTCATAATACCAACGGCATTTCTAATAGCTGGTATCTTTGAAGATTAAGAAATCGATAGATTTAGTACGTGATTATGACAAGGCGTATGCATCGTAGCGAGGTAGAACTCTTAGATAATTTGTTAGCTCTAGACCTACAGAACTCTCCTTTTCACTTTCAAACTCACGATATCAACTCACTTAACAATATTTGGCACTAACAATGGTCTCCCGTACTTTTTCCAACGAATCAACGAGTTTTCCGCGAAACCTATATATATTCAGGCTCAGCAAAAAAAAACGATGCACTGCACCGACTGCCAACTGCACGGGAAAACAACTTTCACTGTAGCCCGAAATTCCATGCGTATATCAATGTGTTTTCAGTGCGTCATAACCTATGTTAACATATCTCCATGTGGGCTTCATACATCTATACATAGTGTATACACATCTACATGTATAATAAACTAGGAACTCCTTAACTCTTCATTCTTGTCAGTGCGGTGTTGTGCTTAGCTTAATGCAAAAATAACCTACACGTATAGGTACACTAAACGTACTGAACATATCATGCATGCGACCCGTAAGACCGACAAGAAAACGTACTGATTACATACGAAAATTATAAGATAATTGAAATGTTTTTTAATCTCGTATAAAAAAATATTATAAGAACTCAAAGGTGTTTTGATATCACTATCTTATTTTGCTAGCAGAAAACCTATAGAGGTTTAGAATACAAAATAAAAAAACTTACTATTTAGAAGCCAGCTGATGATCCTTGACTTATTAAGCAATATGACTGACTGATGTTTACTTTTTCTTCATTGGATAATCTTTTACACAAGAACAAAACTAAGTGCAACTTTAAAAAAATAATGAACTTTCTAGGTAACATTAGCGGTTTACTTGTTTGCATACTTCTATAAGTATTACATATTTAACATAATACTAAGGAGATATTTTCCCAAGCAGTGCCCTGATCAAGTCCATATTTTTTTGCTAGTTGTGTAGATAATAAGGTTGATGTACAAAACGAAAAAAAACCGCAGAGAAATCAACTCTAGTCAGCCAATCAGCACAAAGCTCTCCCGGTATAGATCCTTCCGAAGCTTCACCCTGATTGGCATACCAAAATTCCAGATTTTTCGCTCCGTGAAGTCGGGTCCGTTACCAGTCCTCCCCACCCCTCAACTAGAATAATCATCCAGCCAGATAGATGCTTGCACCTTGTGCCGTATGTGCATCTAAGAATTTACTCACTCGTATTCAAGAAGTCGCAGAGAGTAGTTATCATAAAGCTGCGCTCCTTTATCAGCTTTCGGCCTTCACCATCTTTTTAATTATTCGCAAAAATATCTATTTACGAAGTAGTAATTTTCAATAATTTTTTTATTCAGTGATATTTCACGTGATCAAGCTCTTAATTGAAAAATTTTACTAGCTTATTAGCTAAGCTGGTTTTACAAACGTTAAAATTAACATGACTTAAAATTATGGCAAGCATTATAGTACAATAATGATTTTTTGGGTGTTAAGATTACTAAAAGCGGGGGGGGGGGGGGGGGGCGATCGTCCCTACCACCCGCCCCTTGGATCTGCGCCTGAGTAGACATCTACAAAATTAATCAGAAAACTCTATATATTTTACCATATTACTTGTATAGACTATGCTATAGACCTAAATTATATCCATCAAGTACCTTACTATATGGTAGAAGATTAACTGGTTTATTTTATTAAAAGGTTTCTTTACATATGTATGTTATGATGAATCAATCGGGCTGAGACTCATTTCCATCCCACAACTATTTATTAGGAATATACGTATGTATATATATGTATATAAAAGAATTATCTCATAATATTTATTGAGGGTTTTCAGGAATGATAACTTAATTTATTGCTCTGTAACAAGAGATAGAAAGTTTTATTTACCATATTACAATTCTATGTATAATATTTACAATCTTGCATGTAACAAGAGAAGCGACAATTGATGTTTATTTATTCCTTCTGTTAGACTTATATTTTTACACTATCTTTATAAACTTTTTAATAATCTTAATAACAATTAGAAAAATTTAACACACGTGTTTTCATGTGTAATGTCTCTTTGTCCATCTATCTCTCTTTATCAATATTACTAAGGTGTAACTCGATTTAACCAGATTATAACTAGATTTTGTAATGCTGTGTATGAAGTACAGCAGATTTAAATATAGAGAATATATTTTTTTAACACACATACATATATATATATATATATATATATACTAGTGGGGCTTCGCTTTCTCTGTGCTCCGCATGCCAACCCCCACAGTTCCATATTTTCATTCTCATGTCTGGATAATAAATGAAAAAATCTATTTTTTAATACACATATATGCGTACAAACATAGATAACCAAAGCGATCTCATGAAAATTGGATGAACATAGAAACAGAAATAGTCAATATATGATATGAGTTTACTGATTACAGTTTACTGATTACAGTATACGGATACATATGTATATGAATACAATATTAGCGCAATCATTATTATCACAGAATCAGTTATGAGCCTTTTTTTGTTATTCGCCCCTTTTCTGCTTCGCCCCCTGCGCGCTCCGCGCGCCAACCCCCATATTTCAATATTTTTATTCTCATGTCTAAATAATAAGTACAAAAATTAATTTTTAAATATACATATATGCGTACAAACATAGATAACCAAAGCAACCTCATAAAAATTAGCTAATTATTCTAACGAATATAGTCAATATATGAAATGAGTTTACATATTTATCTAATAATTGTCAATAATTTGCAACTGATAATAACTCTAATTGGTATTTAGGTTTAATATTAATACATATGTATATGAATACAATATTTACGCAATGATTATTATTACAGAAACAGTTATGAGCCTTTTTTTGTTATTTTTAATCATTTTAGAATGAATTATGGGTATTGGTTTATAATAAGATATCATTTTGAAATTCTTTCTTGACATTTTTAAGTGTAAATTTTTTATTTTATCATTTTTTCATGTCTTGTATACATTTTTATATACTTCTACATCTTTTTATTTCTTTCATAACTATTCCAAACTATTATCCTTTTTCATTAGTACTAATGTTACTTTAAATAGAGTAACTTATGTAATTCATTAAACGTACAACAACATTTGAAAATTTCTTTTTACATTTACACAATAATATCATTTTTTAACGCATAGCATATGATTGAACTGTCAATCTTCACTGTTGTGCCTTATTTACTTACATAAATATCTTATATTTTCACATGATTCATCTCCTGCCTGCATATCACCCAGACCAGATTTATTTATTACTATGACATGCAACCCAAAATGGAAAGAATTAAAAGAAATTTGAAAAAACATTCCAAAAAACACAACTTCGAACGATATAACCCAATATAACCATTAGATTATTTCACATAAAATTGGAGTCTTTGTTAAAAGATACAGCAAAAAAAAATTGTTTTGGTAAAGTTTCAGCATATGTACATACTATTGAATTTCAAAAAAGAGGTTTACCGCATGCTCATATTTTATTAACATTGCATTTTGATAACAAGTTAGTTACTATATGATATTGACAAATTTACATCGGCAGAAATTCCTTCGGACGATACAATTCTTTAAAAATTAGTTATAGAACACATGCTTCATGGTCCACATGGTAAAAATAGTCCATGTTTAGAAAATTAAAAGGAAATGTGTGAAAAATATTTTCCAGAACCCTTTAAAGACGAAACACCTTTAAAAAAATGGCTATCCACAATATAAACGTCGAAATAACTCTTATGAAAATAATATTTATCGAATCAAAAAGAGCAATAAAAAAATTCCCGTTAATAATTCAATGGTTGTTCCATATAATAAATTTTTGTTAAAAAATATAACTGTTACATTAACCTTGAATATTGTGCTTCTATACAAAGTGTAAAATATACATATATATGACTAGATTCATAAAGGAAGTGACAGAGCATTTCTCAAAATTTACCAAGACGGGTCTGAAAGTGCAATTTATGATGAAATTAAAAAATATGTTGATGGTCGCTACGTCAGTCCAATGGAAGCAGCATTGCCCATACAAGAATTTATAATATGTGGAAGAAGCCATACGGTAGTAAGTTTACCTCTCCATCTTGAAAACAGACAAAAATAGTACATTACGCCACTAGGGCACAAAGTAAAAACATGAGCGCTCGAAGGGCGCGCTTGTTTTACTTTTGTGCCCGAGTCTCGTATATTATTTTTCTTGCCGAGGGCGCAAAGTGCAATTTTGCGCCCGTGGCCCAAAGTGCGGCTTGATGGCGAAAAGGCTCTGCTGCACTTTGGGCCCATGGTAAGAAAATTATTTTTGAAGAAATTAACATCCATAACTCATTGACAAATTGGAAAACACTATTAACGGCCTGGTTTAAATTAAATAAAACGGATGAATTGGCTAAATCAATTAAATACGTTAATATTCCAGAATATAATGTTTTCAACAATAAAATAAAACGTTGGGAAAAAAGACAAAACGTCAGAAATAATGTGGCAATCGGAATATTGAATATTGTATCTCCAATGATCAAGAAAGATTTTTTTAAAATTAATACTAAATAAAGTAAAGGGTGCTGAAAGTTTTCAAGATCTTGTGAAACTTAATGTGTACAACAATAATTTTATAGACACAGCTATCGCAATAGGTTTAATTGAACACGATTCCCAAATTGAGAAGATTTTCGAAGATTCTTCTACTGTTATGTTTCCTTATCAATTTAGAAAATGTTTTGCGTGGTTTTTGTTATCTGAAAATATTAAAGGACAAAAAATTTGGGCAAAATATAAAAATCATTTATCTGAAGATTTTTTGACTAATATAAGAAATCGTGCTTTTTATGTTTCAAACGAGATTTTTATGTTGGAAGAAAAGACATGTGAACCTTTTTAATTTACCAAAATCAGAACACATTAATTTACAAGAAAATGATAATAAGGACTAAAATTTTTATAGTTAACAAATGTTCACAGATTCATACAATAACTTAAAGGACGATCAAAAACTCGTCTTTCAAACCACATGTAGTTATATTAATAAAGTCTACTTTATAGATGGACCTAAAGGATCAGGAAAGACTTTTTATATAAAACATTGATTTTTTTCTTTTATCTCCAATAATTTTATTTTAATATATCCATACAAAAAAAAGCAAATGATTCTAAAATTGAAAATAGAAATCGGATTTTGAGATATATTGTATTACATTTAATAATCATTAATATCCATTTGCTTCTTTACGTGGTTTGCAGAGCAATCTTTGTGGAAATTATTAAGGAACTCGGTATTTTTAGAAATTTAAATATTAAAAAATTTCTGATATTTTGACTTGCTTTAACATTACATTACATGTTTTACTTCACATTACATAGATTTACATCACTTTACTAAACCATCCGAAATTTCCATGAAAGTTTCCGAGGATTTCCACAAAAAAAATCCAGTGTGCCCTGACGGTACCCCGAGGGTAGTGTGGAAATCAGTCACTTGTGAAAAGTTAAATAAAAATTAAGATATAATTTGGAGAATCATTTGATGTACCTCAATAATTTAAGGCGGAGTTATGTATGCATATAGGTATATGAATGTGGGGTGACTGCCGAGAGTTCTCCGTGAAAGTAGAAAAAATTAAAATAATGCAGAAAATGAAGACAAATGACTGGTTTTTATGATTGGGCCGTAAGGCAGTATCATAAGAGTAAGGGGCCATTCTTTAATTACATAAGGGTTTCAAGGGGGGGGGGGTTGAGAAATCTCTGCATGCCCTTACGTCGATAGGGAGGGGGAGAAGAGTACTTCTTACGTAATATTCTGAGTGCATTCCGAAACTCCCGTGTACGTCAAAATTATCAATTACTTGCAACTCAAACTTGATGTAATACTTTCTGAGAAACTTTGTTTGTTATCGCACTAGACGGGCGCGTGAGTTTTGGAATGCTCCAACTATTACGTGTCAAAATTTACCTGGCAATGCGCCTCTAACGCAGTTTCTATTTGTCTGATAGGTATTTTGCATATTGCAACTATTAGGGGTAAAATGAGAAATGTGGAACTTTTTTCCACTTTCTACTGATTAGTTCTGCAATTAGTCGGGACGGTTAGTTGTTTCTGTAGACACCAATTTAATGTTAATGTTTTTCTTCACTCCTTCGAGAAAATACGCTTTCATGTGATTAATCACTTTTTGAAGTGCACTTCGCAATTTACAATGATGTCGTATAAAAAAAAGTTATTGTTTTAGGTACAACATCTATTTTGTATATTTTATTTCAATAAAATATTTTATTTACTTTTATTATTTCAGAAAATTTCATTATTTATAGTAATGTTGAAAAAATTCTAATTGTTTCACAGATTTCAAAACTTATAAGTGAATTTGTCAGTCAATTCTTTTAACGTCAAGACCTGATTTTGATTACATTAAATTAATAATTAATAATTAGTAATTATAGTTACTTCTTATTGTAGTCACTCAATTGTGTTATTTTATTATAAAAAATTATGTTGACCTCAACAGTCAAAGTGGCATATGATTTTACTCGAACTGTCATTTTACGATTTTAATAATCCCTCTTCATAGTTCTCATACATTCTTAAAAATGGCGACTTCTGCTCCACTCTTTTTTTAACACTTCTAGTACTGCCTCTGATGACTGGAAAACGTGGCTTGCGAGTCCAGTTAGCCCGGACGATTAATGATCTCAACTGTACCGATTTTTTTAGTGTCTGTCTGTATTATTTTTTTAGGATTGCTTCATATCTAGTAACTTGTTAAGAAATGCAAATAAGGTATTGCTCGTGAATAATTAATAAATAATCTGATATCTCACTTTAAAATTGTTTAAAATATTTTGTGGGATGACTGAGGGATGGCACGGGTCGGCGTGGGACGGTGCGGGCCGACGCGGGGCAGGATTTTGTCTTTTTATTTCAAAATTGTAAGAGAAATTCGAACAATATCCCCTTAATTTGTGGGGCAGCCGCGGGACGGTTGCGGGTCGCCGCGGGGCGGATAAACATCCCAGCCCCACCTCACGCTTATATATACATATATGTGCGCACTTTGCGCGCCCACCCCCCTGTATTTGATAAGGGTCAAAAAAGTTTGCTGTGTTGATAAAAACTTTATGTCGTTTTATACAAATTTTCTGGTTCTTTTTGAATATTGCCTGTACACTTAGGTAGATGTGATTTTTTTTCTGCACTTGCCCTGTATGACAATATGGCATATTTGTTGTCTCTGTTAATATGATATGGCGATAAGCCTGCGCAGCAACGGGACTTATGCCGTGTCAGACTGGCAGCACCGCGAGCGAAGCGAACGCTTATTGCCTGGCGAAGCTAGAGCATAATTTAAGGTTGCCTAATTAGCTTCACATGGAAATAATATAACTTTATTAAATATGCTGAAATTAAAAAATAATTTTTTGTAAACGCTATTCTTTAGATTGCATAAAAAAAATTGTTTGTTGACGATGGAATTTAGAACGAAAGTTTTTTTTTAAATCGTATATTTATCACAGTTCTTATGTAAATAGTAAATATGTAGCACAGTGAAATATCTAGAAACCCAATATAAATATATAAATACTCATTAAAGACGTTCGGTAGCTGCAGTGTCGGTCCAATACTTAGCTTCTTTATGTCATGAATAGGTTCTTGCAAGAAATAATTTTTGATTATTCAATAAATAAATAATATAATCCCCGTTTAATATTTGCAGACTTGTTTTTTGGATCGCCTTTTATAATTATTCTTAGTTTTGTCAATATGTACTTTATTATAATACAACTCCAAATTTAATTCGTAATATAATTGTCCGATCATTTCAAACATAGTTTAAATTAATTTTGGATTACATTTTGAAAAATCAGATTTTTGGTAAAGATTTATCTTACGTTTACACAATAGAATTTTAATAAAGAGATTGCCTAATGCACACTTGTTAATTACACTTTATCACAGTAATAAGCTTTTATCATCAAATGAAATTTATAAAACATTTCTGCTTAAATTCCAGTAGAAAATAAAATATTACAATAATTTGTTAATAAACATATGCTTCATGGACCTCATTGACAAAAAACTCCTTATTTTGATAAAGACAATAATACAAGTAAAAACAATATACAATATGATTTTTATCAGAAACGAATATAACTAAAAATTGTTATCCTGAATATAAAAGAAGCAATAATGTTCATGAAAATCATATTTACAGACTAAAAAAAGTACTTTCGAGATACCAGTAGATAGATCTATGGTAGTACCTTACAACGATTTCTTGTTAATAAAATATCATTGACATACAAATGTAGAATGTTGTGCCTCGATCCAAAGCATAAAGTATATATTTGATTATATTCATAAAGGCAGTGATAAAGCATTTTGTAATTTTGTTAAAGAAAAAAACAATTATGAAGAACACGATGAAATTTCCCAGTACATCGATGCTTATTACTTAGGTCCAATGGAAGCAGCATGGCGAGTACAAGAATTTTCTCCTTGTGATGGAAGCCATCTAGTCTTTCATTTACCTGTGCATTTTGAAAATAAACAAAGAATAATTTTTGATGTAAAAAAATTTGATTAAGCTCTTATTGATTAAAAAAAGCCCTCAAAAGCTTGGTTTGTCTTAAATCCAAAAGTTAATTTTGCCAACAATATACAATATATTTGACAAAATTCGGTAATTGGTAGATTAAATTTTGTCACCAAAAGATCAAGGAAGATGTTATTTAAAACGCATATTTAACAAAGTTATAGGCAAAATATCTTTTGATGACATAAAAACAATCAATTGTGTGAAATTTAATAGTTTTAAAGAAACGGCCACACACATGGGTATTGTTGATCACGATTCGCAAATTGATAAAATCTTTCTAGATGCTTGCATATTTGTGTTACCTTTTCAATTAAGAAATTTTTTTGCGTGGTTTCTTACGTCAGAAAATGTTCATAGTGGTATAATATGGAATAAATTTTAAAATTATTTTATTCAAGATTTCACTTGTAATAGTGACGATAACGCTTTATCACATCTTAATGAAATTTTTTATAAGGATAACTAATCCTGTAAGGACTTTCGACTACAAAAATGTATTTTTTACTTCCTAAAGGGATGACAAGTCATAGGACTTTTAAATTACCTTTAGATCTAAGTATAGTTAAAACTATTATTTTAGAACTGCTTTAAGATAAAAAGAAATTATATAAGGCCGATGGTATTATTTGGAACGAAGCATCAATAGTCCTAAGAAAGCAGTAGAGATTGTTTATCGCACTTGAGGTATTTTTTAAAATAATAATGTACTGTTTGGTCGTAAATTAATGATTCTTGGTAAAGATTTCCGTCAAACTCTTCTTATAGAAAGAAATGTAAATAAAATTACAGTAGTTAAAAAAATTGTAAAATTTTTTTTTTTGTGTTTACATTTCAAAATTTTAAGATTAAAATTAATATGCGTTTAATAGATGAACAATTTTTTTCGTTACTAATAAAAATAGGGGAAGGAAAGGAAAAAATCTTTTAAAATTACAAAGAATGGAGATCAAATGATGATTGTTTAAATTTTTCTAATAATGTTAATGATTATTCAATAAATAATATTATTTTTGTAATGTAATGTGAGTTAGTAAATTCCGAGGAAATATAAAATATAGTTTAGAATGAAGTTTTTGATAAAGTTGAAAAAAAAAAACTGTATCATGTCTTTATTTTATTCAAAACAATAATAGCGCAACACTTATGACTCATTTTTTTAACCGCCGAAATTTGACTACAATGTTAACACCTTCTCATACATACGTGTACACGTAAACACACGTAAAATACACATGAAATGCATAGTAAGTCTACCTCCACATGGTGCACACTGAATCACGCTAGAGACTTATAACAATAATAATATAAGAAAAGAGATTTAACATGTTTGCATGGAAAGTTGTGAAGGGGCTGTGGGGATACTAAGAATGTTCATGATGGGGAGATAAATAAAATATGTTATAGTTAATGGGTGGGTAGTTAGAGGGGTAAGGAGGTCTGGGGGGACTGTGGGAGGACGAAAAATATTCATATGGGAAAAAACAAAAAAATTTTACGTAATTTTCTGGGTAGCATACGGGGCTTGAAGGGTTTTAGGGGCGTGGTGGATGGCGTGGGGGCCTGAAAAACCACGAAGGGTGGCTAAAAAAAGTGTAGGGAACGCAGGGAAGGGGGGGGGGGCAGAGGGCGGCGGGGGGCGATAGTGCCCATAAAAAAGTTACAAAAAGGGGAGTTATTAGCTTATTTTTACACAAAAGTTTATTCCAAAAATTTTCAGTGAGAAGACATATGTGTAGGTATACGTGCGTGTGTGTGTACAAATTTACGTACTCACATGAATAGGGACATACGTATAATGAAGTGAACAAGAGCAGATTTCTTCATTGGCACAAGAAGATGTTCGGCTGCATGACCAAATAAATTTCTGCAAAATCTTAACAGCTGCTTCCTCCTCAAAGTAGTTCATGCTTCAACATTGTTACTTATTATCCATCTATATAAAGTAGTGTCAAATAATGTTATTTGTTCAGACCATGCTTGTGTCCATTTATTTACTTGCTATTTGACCCACAAAATATGCTGAATGACTGCTGGTTCAGATGGCGGTAATTTATCAACGGTCACATTTTTCAGGCTTGATATTTTATATCGCAAATGATTAATTGATTCTACATCGTGAATCTGTAAAGTGCCCTTTGTTTTAAATATACATACATAAAATTGGCTTAAAAGTTTTGTCGCGGCATTTAATGCTTCGTGTACATTTAAACTGACTATTTTTGTCAAATCATCGATTTCGGAGTGTGACAGTTTGTTAAATCCAGCGTATACCTTTTCCTTACCAACAAAATAAAATGAACTTGTTTAAACACAATCACTTACAGCATGTAAAGTGATAAGACATAAGTTTTTCTTCAGGCCAATTGTGTCATACATTTTACAAACCGGAATAAATCTATAATAATCGATTTTTCTGTCAGTTTGAACGTTTACGTTTTGACAAAAGTGTATTTATGGTTGCATATTGAAGTGTTTATGACTGAATAAATAAATAAACTAAGTATTAAAAGAGAATATATACATATATAATTGTAAATGTACATTTCCAAAAAAAAAAAAAAAAATGTTTTTAAGTATAATTATATATTAATGCTTCAAAAATTATGCATGTTTCGGTTAGTTCAAAAAAAGTGTCAAAACCTTCGGTTGATTGTAATTTATTAGCTTTACCTCTTTTGCGTTTTTTATAAAACAGTTATTTTTTAAAATAATAATGAGTATTAATGAGTAAAATTTGGTCTACACGATAAATTAAAAACTTTTCAGGTCGATTTTACAAAAGCTCCTTACCAAACTGTCTGATGTAAAAATGATGATTTTCACGAAAATACAGACGCTAAGACAAAAAATGATAATCAATATAAAAAATGTTGACGTGAAGTACAATTTTCGATGAAAATTTTACCGCAAAAATTCTAGAAAAGCTTTAGCAAAAGCTGATGAATTAATTTTTTAAAACGGCAACTTTTGGTCATTTTTCGAGTTTAAATCGCATGTAGATCAAAAACGAAGCAATTTTTAAAAAAATGTTGAAAAATTAAAAGTATTTATTGTCACCTAGTTAATTTAAAACAAAATTTTTTTAGACACATATATGCGTACAAACAAAGGTAACCAAAGCGATCGTATACAAATTCGCTAATGATTCCATAAAACATAGTCAATATATGAAATAAGTTTACAGATTTATCAAATAATTGTTAATAATTTGATACTGATAATTACTCTAATTGGTATTAGAGGTTAATATTGATACATATGTATACGAACAAAATATTAACACAATCATTATCATTGCAGAATCAGTTATGAGCCTTTTTTTGTTATTTGTCCTAATCGTTAATAATTTTCAATTGATATTTACTCTGATTGGTATTTAAGGTTAATAACAATACATGCATACATACATAAATACAATATTTACGCAATCTGTATTATTAAAGAAACAGTGATGAGCCTTTTTTTGTTATTTCTGATTATTTTAGAATAAATTATGGACATTAGTTTATGATAAGATATCATTTTTAAATTCTTTCTTAAAATTTTAAAATGTAAATTTTTCATTGTACTAATTTTTCATTTTTTACACAGATTGTTATATACTTCTACATCGTTTTTTTTTGTTTTATAACTATAACAAATTCTTATCCTCTTCCATTAGTACTAATATTACTTTCAATAGAGTAACTTATGTAATCGATTAAACATACAACAACATGTTAAATTTTTTTTTTTTTTTACATAATATTATAATTTATAACGCCTAACATATTATTGCACTTTTAATCTTCACTATTGTGCCATTATTTCCCTACATAAATACCTTATATTTTTACATGAATTATCTCCTGCCTGCATATCTCTCCGATATCTTTTATTCCTACATTTCTGCCTGATATTATTATTTCATTTGTTTTTTTTCCTCTTTACATAGCAACGTGTGCTATTTTTTTTTTTTTTCTTTTATTGCAGATCCTACAGCTTATCACTTATAAAATTATAGACTGACATATATCTTTTTATTGTTACTTTATTTCTCTCTCTCTCTGTTATTATTTATTTTTTTATACATTTCACGGATGATAGAGTTGTCAATTATCATACAGTTTTCCTGTATTTTCTGATGGATAAAAGTCTTTTTTTTCTCTGTAAAACTATCTTTCATTTTATCAAGTTTTTTTTCTTTCGTAGCTCTTTTTATTAATCCTATTGTTTACCAATCTTCTACACTGTCATATACTTCAACTACTTCGCCCATTTTGTATTATTTTAATTGATTAAGTCCGTTAATTCTTTGATTAGTCATAAATAAGGCCACCTGGTCTTGTCGATTTTGTTATGTGCTAAAAGTTAATTTATTTCCTCTTTTTTATGCCTATTTCTGGTCTAACCCCTCCCGGCTGCATTTGTAATATATATCCTGGTATGTTTGCATTAAAACCTAACATGATATTTGTAAATCTGAATCCATTTTTCCTATTTCTCTTTACTTTTTTATTCCCAAATCCATGCCTACCCGGCCTGCCTTCAGCTTTCGTATATGGGCGTGTCTAGTGAGATCGGGCCAATTCGCACGTGCGGCGCATTTTTGGCTTGAGCATATTGTGTTTAACCTGCTCGTACAGACTGGGAAAAATCTAGAAAAAAAAAATGGAAATTGATTGATTTTGGCCTTCTCTTTATGATGGTACTATTATATTTTGCTTTAAAAACTTTTTTTAGTGTTAAAATATGTCTTTGTATTTATGTCGTTTCTTTGAAATTCGCCACAGTTTTGAAAAATAAAATGTACACGAATCAAATAAACAACTTTCGGACCACACCTCCACAAATTTTAAGAGTGGGAGAGCAAGGCATGCGCAAATGACAAGCAAATAAAGACGTTGATATTGGGTCAGCCACGCTTGACAGACGACTATATACTTATAGTACAAACTGTAGACTCACTGATAACTACTTGGAATCAATCAAAAAATAGTTTACGTTATTTATAATACTATGTAAGTTATCCTAAAACCAATAACTTAATCTGCTTTAATTTTGAATTACTACATACATTATTTATCAATAAACAGTTTGAGCGGGCGATTCTATTTGGTTGTTTGGTCTTAGGTGCTTGGGTTTTATTTTATTTGGATTCCGTATTAAGCGGTATTGTCGGGTCGTTAACGTTTCTTATTTCCGGCTTTAGAAGGGCCAACTTAGTTATTTTTGACGTAGTGGTACAATATTTAATTGGGACAAATTTTTCCTTTTTTATAAATATATAGATCAGCTGTCATAAAATGTAATTTTTTTTTTACGTTGTCAGAAGCATGTGCTATCCAGCCAGCCTTGTCTGTTTACACTATAATTTAAAGTTTAATCCACCTTTACAGTAGGTATAATTCAAATAATTATATTGCCAATGATATTTTGTGTTTAAAAGACATTGTATGCGATTAGGAGATCTTAGCTCATAACTGTTAGGATATAGTTTGCTGGATTTTAGTACAATTATGATTTGCAAACGCCTGTTTTTTTACACTATCTGCGTCAATCAGTTGCTCTGCCTTGTTTCTGTAATTGGTACTCTATTTCGAAACCTGATTAATTATTCTGTTTACACTTTTGATTAATAAATAAATGACCTTTTTATTAGAGGGTGAGTTATTTTCGTTTTTTTGCTTTAGGTACTTCAGTTATAAAATATTTTTATTTCGTATTGAGCTTGAACGTATGAGTCTCCTGGTTCCCTTATGGTCACCTTTTTTTTCTTCTGCATCTGTCTATTTGCCCATCTAGTCATGCAGACAGAATCAAAAACGCAAGAGGGCTGTAATGTAGCGGCTTCGGCTGCAATCTGTTGATTTCGGCAATGTTTTACGATGTTAGAGGCCTTTGGTGAGAGGCTTTGTCTGTAATCGGAATAATTCATTCATTCATAGCAGAGTTTGGCGAGATAGTGTTAGGAAGGGCCAGAAGATGTAATGTAGAGATTTTGGAAGTTTTTGAGGGGAAAGTCGAGATAATCTGAAAAGCTTAAAGTTTTAAGGGAGTTCTAAGGGGGGGGGGGGGTAAAGGAGGAGAGGGATTGGGGGGCTGAGGGGGACACAAAGAATAACGATCATACAAAACACGTAAGGTATAACGAATTCACCCGTGATTTGAGGGGTGACTGAGAAGTGGGGGGGGGGTGGGGGGTGGAATACAGTTAATCCAAATCTTAATATTTTCATATGTTATATAGTTAATTCGTCCGGATCTTTAGTAATAGCCCCTAACGCCCTCACAAGTGTTTTCACATGATCAGAAGCAACTTTAAATTAAGGTAAGAATCTGGTGATTTTTAATGATTTTCTATAGTAAGGCTGAACCATCACGCCCCCCCCCCCCGCCGCCCTCAATTCTTATGTTAACTCTGAGATTATATAAGATAACCATTGATAGCATCCTTCCGTGTGTAAAATAATTTAATTGAAATTATACTTCTATATAAGCGTTATGCAGGGAAGTAAATCAATAATTTTAAATTCTTTTCCTTCAAAAATATGTGATGTACGTGAATTTTGAATTTTAAAAAAAAAACCTTTCTTCACCTAATTTAAACTCGCGATCTCGTGCATAGCAGCTATGTACCGTGTCGACTTAACTCCAAACTACCTTTCTGAGTATTTAATAATAATAATAAACACATTACTACCTCCTATATTTCAGTTTGTAACTCACTTGTAATTTCAATATTAAATTATTGTTTATCTATAAATTTTTTTAAATATTTGTTAATGTACAATATTAAACTATGACAACAATTAATTGAATAAGTTTTTCAACACTTTCAAAATAGATTTTAGTTGCAGATTTCCTCCATATTAAATAATATATCTTGTAATTTATTAATTTGTTAATTTTTAAATGAATATAAAATATTATCTCAATTTTTACACTTTTGTCAAAATATTTTTTACCACAGTTTTGCACATATAAGGTTTTTCCATCATTTTATTATAAATATTATGTTCTATCGATGAATTTTTTTATTTTTATTGTGACTTATTTAAAATTTAAGCTGTGATTATTACCAAGCGAATATTGGCGGACTCAGCTACATCGACGTATGTAGGGGTGGAATCAGCCACATCAACATATATTGTGTACACAAAAAGTATAAGTTGATACATAAGTGCCCATATTTTTTTAAAGAATTTTTCTCACTTTAATGTAACTTTTTCTAGACTAACTAACAATACAAGATTCTATAATAAAATCTGAAATAATTATAATATCCCTACTCTTCCAATACCAAGTATTTAAAACAATAAATAGTTTTGACTTTAATTATTTTTTTTTTTTTTCGAATATTAGGTTGAAGTATATTAGGTTCTTCGGTCGGAGGAGCTAAAAATCATGTTTATCCTTTTCTTTGAAATTATTTTGAATCAGTGGATAAATTATTTATTAATAAACATTGTAATTGGGTGAGTTGATTTGGTGATTTGGTTTAAGGTGGGTGGGTTTTTATTTATTTGAATTAAGTATCGGGCTGAAGTGTACGTATCTTTTATACAGTATCTGTAGTAGCTGCGGTATTACTGTTAGTCACGTTTTTTGTTTTTCACCGTAGTAACACAATGTTTGTTATATTATCGCATGTACTTCATTCCAAAATCGAATCAAATATTCTGTTTGTACTCTTAATTAGTAAATAAATGATCTATCGATGGACATTATTAGCTTGTATTTGGTTGTAGGTACTTGAGTTGCATCATATTTTTATTTCGTATTAAGCTAGAGCGTACGGTTTTGCCGTTATTTTTTTATAACTCTTGACACTAATGGTCCGTTTTATTGCTCTGCATCTGTCTATTTATTAAATTAGTTGCGCGGGAAAAATAAAAAGTTCTAAGTGGATGTAAGGGATCGGCTTTGGCTGCATCCAGTTGTTTTCAGCAATATTTGACGATGTAAGAGCCATAGAGGGCTATCGTGACGTAGTTAGTTAGTCTGTAATCGAAATTATTCGTCTGTTTTCGGCTGAGTTCAGCAATATAGCGTCTTTCGGGTGACTTCGGCCATCTTCGTCTATGTAAATAAGCATAGGGTCAAAATTTCTATGTTTTTTAGGGGAGGGGGAGGCTGAAAAATCCTGAAAATTTTTAAAGTTTTCAAAGGGGTTGACCAATTCTGAAAAATTTCTAAGTTCTTGAGGGCGTGGCGTGGTAAGGGGGGTTGATGGGGCAGAGGGGGCCAACAAAAAATTTAAAAAATGATTTTTACGTGATTTCACTCAGAAAACGACTTAAGGGGGCTTGGGGGGTTGTAAGGGGTGGTTGAGAAGGAGCACAAATAAATGACGATCACTCAAAACACGTAAAAATATAACTAATTCACTCGTGATTTAAAGGGGCTGGGTGGTGGGGTGAAAAGGGGTGTTTGGGGGGCGAAATTTTATTAGTCCTCATGACTATATATATATATGTATATATATTAGTAGGGCTTCGCCCCCTTGCGCGCTCTGCGTGCCGATCCCCTTTATTTTCTATATCTAGAAAATAAATCGTATTGATATATACTATATAAATTCATAAAATTTTTTATAAGATTATCTATTGTTGCTTATTTATTATAAAAATATCAAATATTATTATTCATCAATTGAAAAATTTATAATTACATGATATATTAATTTTTGTATCTATAAATATTTTACTATCTTTTTAAATGCTATCATTATACTACTACTTCAACTGTTACTGCAACAACTACTTCAACTTCTGCTTCTGATACAACTATTGTTGTATTAATGGCAGTGTACAAACAACTTGTAGTAGTAGTAGTAGTAGTAGTAGTAGTAGTAGTAGTAGGTAGTCGTTGTAGTAATAGTTAAAGTAGTAGTAGTAATAATAGTCCTCGTAGGAGTACTAGGGGTAGGAGGCGTAATATAAGTAGATGTCAAAGCAGTGTATTACTAGTAGTAATCATAGTTTTATTGTTGATGTGGCAGTAGTCATTGTATTTTCAAAAGTTGTATGACAAGTAGTATTAGTAGTGGTAGCAGTAGTAGTAGTAGTTTTAATAGTAGTAATGGTAGTGGTAGTAGGGGAAGTAGTAGTAGTAGTTGTAGTATTAGTAGTAGTAGTAGTAGTAGCAGTAGTGGTTTTTTTGTTTTTTTTTGTTTTTTGTGGTATGAGAAAAAATGCGTTTACGCACACCGCAGCGTCTACGGTAGTGTGGGACTCAACGTGAATCCTTCCTATTAGAATAAATAGGAAAAAAAAA
>JAPYYV010003465.1:0-18305 GCA_030522625.1 Copidosoma aretas
GGGGGGGGGGCTGCGATTCCCAGTCACAATGGGTTCTTATTATTTTTCTGATTCTCGCCAATTGGTAGATCATCTGTCTGGTAAGCAGGAGGTTGTGTGTTCGAGCCACACTTGAGAACGATCTTTTTCCATTCTCGCTAACAATACGCACTGCCTTATGCAGTGGGTTTTGAGAATTAAAAAAAAAAAATTCTATGTACATAGAATTTGCCTAAACAGATCAATGATTGAATTCTTGTACGTAAATCTTAATTTAATGACTGTGTTTGGCAACATCGTGAATACGATAAACAATCATATGGTATTAACGGGCCATAGATCGTAGACTGATCTCTTGACATACGATTTTCATGTCCTTATGACGTATCTTAACCTTACTCTAGAACTTTGACGTACTCTATCTCCGTCATTTATTGTTTAATAAATAAAATATATACATACATTAAATATATTATGATAAGCTATCCGACAGACTAAATATAATTGTTTATGCAAGAACCTAATCTTAATCTCCCACTGTATTTAAAAGCTTATAGTCGTCCTTGGAAAGTTTGAAAGAACATAGTGCATACTTATGCAGCATACAGATAATAATAAAAAAAAAAAAAAAAATTAATCCTATATAATATTTAATAGTAACAAAATATGTGACGGTAAAGTTTTGTTTCAATTTGGAAATCAATAATAAATATTTAGGTAAAACTTGAATACGTCTCTCGTTGTTCTTCAATGAATTCGAATACCTAGTAAGTTTAAACGGACTTACGAAAAATGTATAAGAAGTTAAGTCTTTCTCGAAAGGTATGAAAACTAAATTTATAACTAAATATATTAATAATTCTATTATTGCTTACCTTTAGTATATTAAGAACTATTTACTTTCGAATTCTCTGAAAAATTCAAAAAATCTCCTTGAAATACTTTAGTCAATAAATAAATAAATGCTTGAAACTACACTTTTCCAAAATTCATAGCAGTTTTTAAAAGGCAGCTTACTTAACTTACTTCCTTACATACTGTAATAGTTATATGCAAATCATAATTATGTTGTAGAGTTAATTTACAAAAATTGTATCGTTTGTATATTATGTAAAATGATTATAAGTATTTTTTCATGAATCTTAGCAGATTATGTCATAACATTTAATTAAGAAAATTTTTATGTGTTGCACCAAAACTGTAATCAAGATTAAAAATTAAATATTTTTTATCTTGCACGGCGAAGAATTCGAAACATTCACATAATGTTAGTGATGTATATTTATTCAATCAATGACAACATCTCGCCAATTGCTTAGTGGTTTAATCAAGTTAACCTACGAGTTAATATTCGTTTGTAGTTGCAATACATGCATATTTTTAAATGAATAATAATACAGAAGGTGTAATAAAATAATAGAATATCATACCCATTATTAACAGAGATTAGGTTAGCCAATAAGATATTTACATGTTCCAGAGGCAGCAAATCAGTATAAATACTAAATGTTCGTGCAACGATGCATTAAACAATCTCTTACAAAAGTCAACATTGTCAATAAATCTATTATAATATACGTATACATATATGTACAGTAAAAAAAAAAGAGTACTAACAAAGAACTAACCAGTCTTGTTGCAGACTAGCATGTAAATTTGTTGGTCGGATACACATGGTACAGTTATATGCTACAATAAAACATATGATTGCGCGCAAACATCAATGACTAGATAGTACTCGATATGTTGTGAGGAGCGACTCATATCATAATTTAGAAAGTACTATGTATTGGAGTGTTGGAGCATTCTCGGATAAAATTTTATTATATGTATTAATAAGATTTTGTAAACACTATTTTTGTGTTGGTACTATTTTGATTTAACTGTATGAGTGCTCTTTCGAATAATGGTCTTTTACGTAAGCTGTTCTCTTTTTCCAAAATTTCTATAGCATCCCTACAAAGTTTGTGTGTGTATTCATGTATGCCTGCCAATACCACTGACTTACTGTTGGTACTAATGTATTTTTTGAATCTAGTCTCGAGCTGTCGTTTGGTTTGGTCTATGTATTTAGCTTTGCAATTATTACATTTTATACAGGAAACGGTAATCATTTTATCGGACATATGAATATTGTCCGTACCCAGTCGTACTTTATTGCTAAGTATATTGTTAAGGAGATTTGGGAGTAATAATTAGATGCTGAGATAACTAGGATATTGATTTTTTTTTATAGTCTGGAATACTCATAACTTAAATGAATTTTTACAATATTGGTTATAGGTCATTTTAAAAAGAATGATACAAATAAAAATGATTGTGATATCATAGGCTCTTATAGAATATAACCTTGATTTTGACGCTTACGAGTACAAATGTTTTTAAAAAATGCAAAGATTTAAAAAAAAACCATACCTGCAAATACAGTATTTTTTCAAGATTCAGTAAGTAAAATTTTGAGTCATGTTATAGTGTATTTTAAACAATGTCAATACTTAACGTAAGCAAAATGTGAAGTTTGCATGGTGCAAGAGGGGGTGCGCGGTGAAGTGGACCAAGCAAAGTGGGCCGGGGGAACTCTGCGCTTCTAGCCTCACCGATTAAATTTACCTAACCTCTTAAATCTCCAAAATCAGTTAAAAATTTGCTTGTAAGAACATTTTTTTTCCAGACATTGTGAAACAGTTAGGATTTGAAAAAGGAAATTTTTAAAGAATGAGCTGGTTCGGGACTATCAAAACTGAATGAAACGTCAATATTGCGATTTTTTACAATATGATTTTCATGTAAACGTAGTTCTTTCGAATAAAGAAAAGATCATATAAGTTTTTCTGGTAATTTTTTGGATGTAGTAAAGATTTAATTTTCCTTAATGTACCTGTACGAAACTCAGGACGTGATAATAGAATTGCTGTGTCTAATAAGTTTAAGATTATTTTCTTTCTCAATGAAGTAGGATGGATTGATTGTTATTATCTGCGATGATTGTGGTAACTAAAAAATCAATGGAATTATCATGTCGAATTTCATAGCTAAATTGTTATTTTGGACGGTAACTATTGAAAACATTCAAAGTAGAATTAATTGGAATAAGGGTACGCATAAGATCATATCATCCACATATCTATCGTAGAACAAGAAAGTGCAGTAAAATTTTATTTTTAGTTAGTTTAACCATTGGTTTTGCAGGTCTGTCCAACTGAATATGCGAAGAGAGGATGAGGTAGATGAGTCTATAAGGGCTTTCTTGTCTGTTTATTATATTTGTTATTAAAGGTTAAAAAGGATTATTATATAAAAATTTTGTAACATAAATAACTTTAATAAAAGGAAATGTACGATTTAGTGTGACATAAGTGGCTCTCTTCTTCATGCTGTTTAAAACCAGGTTTAAGAGTATGTTGGTAAACTAGGGCCTTACGTCAATTGATATGACACCGGAATTTCTATTTTCACTCTTCTTCTAAGGTTTTTGTGCAAAAGTTTTCGGAGGTAGTGAGTGAGCCTATTGATGCCTGAAACGATAGCCCTTCAAGAGATGTAAGCCTAATGTAATTGTAGAAGTCTATACGTCGTAGCAAGTATAATATTAGTCTGGGTAATGCTAAAGTTGCAAAATTTTTATTCAATCACCCATTTTAGTTTACATTTATAAATATGTTATACTTGTGGTAATGTAGTATCTTGAGTGTATTTTAGTTCAGTTTATGATATGTATTATGACCATTAAATAGTTTACGCATTTTCTTACTATAATCAGATTTTTTAGATGCTACTGTAACATTACTTTTATCTGATATAGTAAACAAAATATATTTGTGGTTTTTGCAAAATTCTTTAGGTATTTTGATTTTTCTGATCAGAATCCTGTCTTCTAAAAGAACAAATTTTATATTATTAGTTTTGTCCAGTATAATATAAGAAAATAAGGCAATGATTTCGTCTTTTTACTAGTCTGTCATGTTTAGGGTTCCCAAAAAAGCTGTAAGAGTCTTGATAGTTTCTACAAAATTTTTTTTAAATTACTTTTTTTAAAGTCAAATTTATGACATTTGGTAACAATTTTAACTACATCACTAGGTACTGTTTTATTAGTAAAATTAAACAAGAAACTATTTTTGCTGCTGTTGTTGTATGTGGAAATCATAGAGAATGACATAACATGATTGCTTCTATTGTTATTACCCGTGCTTGTACTGCTGGTATTTGGCGTATTATTGTGTTTTGTGACAGCTGTAACACGAAGAATCTTTCTGCTGAGATGCAGGAGCCACAATATAATCTCTAAAAATCTGATTCACCGCAACAAAAAATGAGACAGCATCTATGTTAGTAAAAAGTTTTAGAGGTTGACACATGGATTCTTATGGAAAATTTTTAATGCAGAAATGGACAATATTCGTACATATATCACTTTTTAAAAATAAACATCAATCTCTCAATAAAAGTATGGACTATAGAGTATACAATGTTATAATAATATAATAATTTAATATTTTTGTGCATTTCAAATACCAAAGAACAAAGACAAAATTATTTATAATTCGTTACGAAAAATTCTAAAAGCTTAAGAACTTTAAAAAACAAAGCAATACACTAAATATTGGTCGTAAAAATACGAGTTATTACAGTAATGACAATCACATGATGTCTTTCCATGTCAATTCCGCATACAACAACGGCAGAAAAAATCATTTCTTGCTTAATATTACTGATTGTACAATACCTAGTAATGAGGTTAAAATTGTTAGCGAAGGTCGTAAATTTAACTTGAAAACAAACAATGTTTCAAAAAATAATTGTGTAGAAATTTTCAATACTATTTAAGATTGTTAGAAATCTCTAAAAAAGTCAATGTAATTAAGGGAAGATGTCATGGCTTTATTTTCTAACATTATGCTTGACAATGCTAAGAATATCAAACAGATTCCTAAACATGACAGGATTCTAGCCAGAAAGATCAAACTAACTAAAGCATTTTACAAAACCAACAAAGACGTCTTCTCTACTACATTAGAGAAAAAAACTCGCTTTAGAATCATTAAAAAAATCTAAATATAATAAGAAAATGCAAGCAATACTAAGGAATCATAATACATACCATAAACTAAACTGAAATCCACTTAATATAGCACTAAGCAACACGTGTACTAAATTAAAAAATTTGAAATGAAATATTTCATTAAATAAAAAAAATAGAAACGTTAGCCATACCCAAACTAATACTTTACTCGCTAAGATGTATGGACTTCAAAAATTACATGAGTGGAACCTCCATTTAAGGCTTATAATCTAAAGCAACAATAGCCCTGCGCACTATTCTTGAAACTTTGTATTACTAAATTCTTCTTCAAAAATACTTTCTTCACCTTTGTTAACAAATATTATGAACATATAGAAGGAACCACTATAGGCTCATCTACTTTTCCTCTCTTCGTCGATTTAGTCATCACAGACCTGGGAAGCTAATAGTTATCTCACTAAAAACAAAATTTAGCCTCACCCCCTTGTTCTACAATAGATGTGTGAACCATACGATTTTATGCGTACCTTCTAACTCAACTAATTTTACTTGAAATTTTTTCCATAATTGCTGTCCCAAATAACGATTTACCCATGAAATTCGACATGATAACTCCAATAATTTTTTATGTACCACAATCATCATAGATAATAACAATAAAATGATCACTATTTGGTTCTTTAAGTCGACAATATTAGGTTAATTCTTAGACATTTAATTGAACTTTCTCACTCCTAAAAAAAAGAATATGATCTTAAACTTATTAGGCAGAGCCAGTTGACTATCATATACAAAGTTTTGTACCGTTAATTCCAAGAAAATCAAATCCTTATTACAACTCAATGATTGTCCGAAAAACTTCTATCATCTTTGGAATAAGAATCAAGTACATTTTAATAAAAGTAATATTGTTAATAATCCTAGTATTAACATCGCATCCATTACTTATATTTCCGAAATAGCACGTTTTCTAACATTCCTTTTTTAAATCTTAATTTTTTTGCAAAATCAAAAAAATTCTTCTAACAAGTAAATCTTCTACTCATTTCAAAGATACATATAACACTTGCCAATATAGTATTCCTTGGTAAGGACAAGACTCATGAGCCTAATATAATAAATACTGTATACCGTCTTAATTTTAATTATTGCAATGCTGAATACAAACCTAAGCGACAGCTTAAAACCAAATCAAATGAACATATTATTATTAATAGTAAATTAGTTGTATTAATAATCATACATGAATATATACATAAATTCAGAAAAAATTATATGAGAATTTTGAATGTCGAGAACAACTACCATAAGAGGCTTTTTTCCGAAATGGCACATATACAGTTAAATAATAATAGTAACAATAGAAAACAGTATTGGCAAAATCTTAGTACACTTAGTACAACATACAATAAAATTTTGCCCAAGATACTCAGACACTTCAATATATAGTATCATCTAGATTTTCAAATAAGCCGCTCTCTACAGCATATAGAGTACTATCTAGTTATTAATGTTTGTGCGCAATCACCTGTCTTCTTCTAAAATATAACTATACCGCATGTACCTCACCAGCAACTGTACATGCCAGTCCGCAACAAGTGAAGTTTGTCATTAGTTGTTTTTTTTATTCACTGTACATATATAAGTATGTATATATGTATATACATATATATTAATAGATTATTGACAATTTTGACTACAGTTAATAATACTTTTATGCCATTTTGCTTTTCAATTTAGTATTTATATTGATTTGTTGCCTCTGCATCAAGTGAATATTTGATTGCTTTACCAAATCTTGCTTATTGATGGGTAAGATTATATGTTATTTTATCACAGTTTCTTTATAATTATTTATTGATTTATAATTATGCATGTATAGCTACTGCAAACGAGTAATAACTTGCAGTTTGACTTAATGAGGCCAATCAGTAGTTGGCGAAATGTTGTCGTCGATTAAACAAATATACATCACTAACATTACGTGCTTGTGTCGAATTCTATGTCCTACAAGATCAAAAATATCCGATATATCATATTCATTACAACATTTAAGTATGTCTTGATGTATCTGTGTATAAATCTACACTTTACAAAAATGATTTGTTTCAAAAGTAATTGCTAAACAACGTCACTGATATCACATGACCCATGTTTACTTATGGTTATTAAAACTTAGCAGTCATACGACATAGCAATTGACGTGACCCTCGGAACGAATCAATTTTGTCAAGTGTATGTGTGTAATAAGGCATATCTCAGTGCTTTAGTAAGATGTTTGATAGATCATGGATCACTGATTTTAGTTTTCTTATCCCTATATTAGATTAGACAATAAATTTAGGTAGTATATCTAATAACAATTATGGTTACAGTTTGTTAATTTCAAAATATAGTTACTTAATTTTTTGTTAAGGAAATTTTCACATAGTTTTTAGGATAATTTTACATTATGAAGCACCAGAAAAGCCTGAAATGTTACTAAGTCTAATCCTAATAGGTTAAGTTCTTCTTTATAAACAAATACTATCACATTTTCGAAAAGTCAAAGATGAATTAGAAATTCGTCAATTAATATTAAGTATTTACGGGTTGAAATGTTTCTCTCTTTTGTTTATTGTGGCCTTAAAATGCCTCTTAGTAGCATTTAATACAATTATATCTCTTATTGATACAGCAACTTTAGAGGACTGGACATCTAAATTCATACGAATAAATACTGAAAAGTCAGCTGAGAAATAAAATATTTCCGAATAGTTGTATTAATGCTATCATTAAATAGATCTTCCGTGATGGTAACGTAGAAACTTCTGAATGTCACAGGTTTATTGCGTGGCGTTAAACATTAAGTCGAGACGTCATTTTAAAATATTTCAATCCCTGTTGTCCGAAAACTAAAGAGAACTGTAAGGGCAGGTTACTAAACAAATAACTTGAAAATAGGTTTTTGGAAATTATTTGATTTCTACAAGCAAAACATCATTCTTAATAAGTTGTACGTAACCATATATGGTGATTCACGGTGATAAGGATATTGTGTTTGGATCTTACCTTTGCCCACCTAAATACACCAAAAAACATAGAATATTTAGAGGTTTGGACATTACACTACGTTACATTTGTTCAAATTTACCTTAGAATTTTGATAAATTATTACATCATCATGACATCATAAAACATGACCAACAAAAGACTATCATACTTTAGGAGTTGCATAACCTTAAAAAATTGTATTTTCATTAGTTTAGAGATTCACAAGCATATACTGACATGTTAAGCAATAAGCAGATTTATAAATTGTTTGTGAATTCTACTACAAGGCGAAATATTGTACCACTTAAAAAGTTATATTAAAGCTGATTTCATCATAAAATAAGTTAACATTATATGCACGTAATTTATTTGTGATTTAAATCAAAAATTGGTGTGGAGTTACTTAAAAAGATCTTTTAAAGGTTAGAGGATCGACATTAAAAAAAACAACTATGCTTAATTTAGAATGCTCCATGTATGTAGAGCTGATATTTTCTCGTACAATTTAGCAATATTATATCGGCTATTCTAATTGAAAGATTTCATAAAGGAAAATAAGTACACATGAACAGTATATCTCCTGAAATGTTAGAGGTATTATTTTAGTTTAAAAATTTGTACAGTATTGCAACATGTCTAATAATGTTATATTTATTGTTTACATACCAACATCAAACTACGAGTATCGTCTTTTGCACGATTTACCTAGTCAGAAAACAGATACTCGAATTTTTCCAAATAATATTGATATAAAGATCAAACATGCTAGTAATCGACCACAAATACTATCACTTTTATCCACTAGAAACAGTAAAAAAGAGAATTTGCTGCATCGTATATTACACTTAAATAAGATCGACGGACCAAGTAATCTTGTTTCTCAACGTAATTCAACAAATAGTGTTTTCGTCCCCATGGAAATTGTAAGTCAATATACATCGTATTTTTAAATGTTCCTACTACAAAACGTTTTTACAGCAGATTGGCTATCATTTCACAGAGCTAATGGGCTGGTTTTATCTGTACATATAAATTAAGTTCATACTCCAGGTATTTTTTAGATATTTTAATGATAAAATGAACATGTCATGTACCTTATAATAAAATGATAATCAAACCAGTATAAGTAAAACACACGTCATAGTACGACAGAAAAGTTTTTGTAATGTTAATAAATTGCCCTCGTACGTATGCAAGCATTTCATTGATGTGTAATGTATGATATATATAATTACATACGCATGTCATCTAGGTGATGTAATAAACATCCATGACTTGCTTGCATACTCAGTATTGTCATGAATTACAATTACATATTTGATAGCAAGCATTCTTTCTACTGTCACACATACAAAAAATGTATGGTTCTAAAATATAATTTAACTATACACAGGCACAGTTGATAATCTACAGTTATCTATAACCTGATTTGATTTTTTTCCACTTAAAATTGGAAGTTAGTTTTCAGAATAACGACTTACCCCATTGTTTTTGATTTCTAAATTTTTGATAAAACTAATTAGATACTTGACGATACAAGTAAAAATTAGGTCATCGAACAGTATTTATCATGTTTTTTAAAATGATGTGAGAGTTACTTATTAATGGAAAGAAAATACGCACGTCGGCAATAAGCATTTACTTGTTTTCGGAAATACTGATGTTTGCTGTGGATGAAAATTTATATGAATCGCTCGATGATAAAAAAACTAGATTCTAAGTATCCCACGGTACACACTAAATTACTAGAACGTTGCAGGCACATGGCATGTGCTACTTATACATGATGTTCTGTAAGCTATTCTATGAAACAGAAACGATTCGTAAGCGGAAAAACACAACAGCAACATTTTAACGATTGCTTCCCAACGACATAGTCATGTTTTACAGACGAACAATGGCACCTAAAGAAATCTTTAGTACCTTTTTATGACACAGCTACGTTTGATAAGCAAACATAGCATATTAATTTGCCACAAGATTAATACAATTTTTCGAGATTGCTTTTATAGTGTGAAACCGTTGAATTATTGTAGTAATATATCAGCAACGTTGGGGAACGTAGCTTTGAATTACATTACTCTTGCAATGGTCCCTTAATATTGCAAATTAACAATTAAAGTGCAATATTCCAGCAAGGCATAAGGCATGTTTATGTATAATAGTCATGCTGCAATAATAAAATTATATTATACACATATTACAGAACAACTTTCGCAATACATAATTACTAAAATAGCTCAAAAATCTTAGATTATGTGATATTGCACAGCCATATAACTGTAACTTTTTAGAACGAAACTAGTGAATAAGTTTCTTCGCACTTAATTAGCCACACTCTAGCAATGTATTTGCAATGTACTGACTACAGAATTAAAGCGAGAGTGCACTAATATTTCATTTAAATTGTTGCATTGCATTTTTCAGGAAACATCGATTGAATAGTATTACACTGACTATGGTCGCGCAATATTGCAGAAAGCCATAAGAAATTTTCATGTCAAATGTTTGCGCTGCAATATGAAGACAATATTACATTAATGTTAGCGTGCTACTTCTACAATGCATAATGGCGACAAGATCTCAAAAATATTCGATTATATGATATTGCACAGTGATATAACTATACCTTTGCTGAAACAGACTAGTATAATACATGATTTCAAGATATTGTAGTAACACTCCAGCAAAAAATTTGCAATAATAGTGTTCGTTATGCGCCAAAATAGAGGTGGCACCATCTACAATCCAGGAGTGTCAAAAGTTCTTTACATCCAAACAATGTAGTTTAATAGAGTGTAGACAATTAATTAGGATATATTAACGATAAAGATTAATTAAGCATAAATAAGGTGACGTCAGATGATGTTTTTAATAATACAAATGTACTAAAATACTTATTTTTTATAAAATGCCAATGATTTGTCTTACCCTTACTCTTAAGCATCAACTGTATTTGTTTTGGGTATAGTTCTGTGGACCGATTTTTAAATATTGAGGCACAATAGATGGTAAACTAATAGTAAAATTGTAATTTTTAAGAGTTGAGAAGCTTGTACGAGTGGAAAAGGCTAGAAACAGTCATCATCAAGTTTGGTTATTCTCAGAGTAAATAAGAGCCTTGACAATTAAAACCAGATTGCACATAGCAGGAGAATTTCACTTCTATTCAAAACATATGTTTTTTTATAAACAGTGAATGATAACATCTGGTATACAAATCTATTTTAGTTTGATAACACACATTCCTGATACGTCCATTAGAGACTTTGGCTTTTGTGACATACAGAGCCAAAAAATTCAAATCAAACAACAGTTTTGCTATTAGTTTTCCATCTTTTGTGCCTCAATGTTCAAAAATCAGTCCACAGAACTGTATTTGAAAGAAAAGCAATTGATGCTTAAGGTGGCTCATCACCCTTGTACTATCTATTTGTGTGATATCAGACAACCACACCTGAAAAAATCGAGTAGCAGCCTTGATGTGTATACCCATAGATACGAATCTGCTTGTTTACGTGCTGAGGTTAACTATCGCTCATCGCAAACACGGTCTCCTTCTCGATTGAATATTTTATAGTAATGCCTGGTAAACCCTAATTTTCTTTACTTCATTTTAGAGCTTACGATTTCTTCTATTTGAACCTGGTTTTTTAATAAAAGTTAAGGTATAGTTAGGGAGATATCGGAACATAATTGATCAAAGTTCAACGGTCTCCATGCACATGCATGCTAAGCGTCAATTTTCAAGCAACTTGTTTGCAAAAATTTTCTAGGTGATATGGTTTGATATTTTAAGAGATGATTTGTTTTATAGCGAAGTACAAATCCTCTAAGTTTTAGTCATAGTTAAGGTAGTTTAGTTTCGTGATGAGCCACCTTAAAAGTGAAGTTAAGACAAATCATTGACATCTGATATAAAATAAGTATTTTAGTACATTTGTATTTTCAAAACATCATTTTACGTCTCCCAAAGTATGCTTAATTAATTTTAATTATAATAAAATCTCAATTTATTGTGTACACTCTAATAAAATACATAGTTTGGATATAAAAAACTTTTGACGATACTTAATTGTGGATGGCGCCACGTTCGATTCGGCGCACAGCAAATACGTACTAGCTAACTTTAACATTATTGCAAGTATGCAACATTATTGTAGATATACAATTACAGTGTAATATTAATGCAGCATCAAGACAATTAAATAAAATTAAATAAATTAACGACTTATACTTGTGCCGTCAAACAAGATCTTTATTTCTGTCGACGTGTTTTCAGTTTGAGTATATTACAGGCCCCTATTAGAAGCTACAACAATTAACAATAAAACAAAAAGTATTAAAAAATAAGAGAAAATAAACGGTACAATCAATCGCCGAAAACTTATGGATCGCGAACTCTTTATGTCGACCGTTAGAAATGAAATTTCGCAGTCACGTCAGAACGCACAATCAGCCAAACCATTATTATCAAAGCATAAAACATAGTCGTTCATCTATTTATTTATACAGTGCTATCGCTAGAATCATTTTTACACTGATTTGGACGCTAGTAAGAGTTATTGATCCTTTAATCCATGCTCATTTTCTCAGATTGTCACCATGGACATCGATTCTTCACTAGAAGGGCAATTAAAGCCGATTCTAAATACAAAAAAATTTGTAACATTTATAAAGGTACTTAATCTCATTTCCTAATGTGTTGGATAATAGATTTAAATTAACGTTTTATAAAATCAGTCTGTCGTTGAAAGAGCTGCAAATTAACAGTCTTTAGTGCAAATTTCGAGTTAAATGCAGAGCAAATAATGTGCTACCAATCCACATTACCTTTGAAACAAGAATCTTAGATGCGTCAACTACTTTAGTAAGCCCACTCAAAGCCAACATGATACTATTCTACAAATTATTAGCAAACATATTTTAAAGTATGGAACGCTGATACCTATGTCAAATCCAAGTTTTAAGAAAATCATATTAAATCATTTATAGATACTGTGATAAGTGATTGCCGTGACGATCTCACAGTGAAATAATTTGTTGAATAATATACTTGAAAATTGTCTTTCTCTACACTTTCATATTTGAATAAGCTTTTAGATAAGTTAAACCATTTTAATTTACTGAATCTTGCAAAATACAATCCGCCCTACGGTGGTCCCCGTGTGACGAGGGTCATCGACCCGAGCCCGGATCATTATACTGACAGTGTAAGCGTTGAGATGATTAAGCAAGCAAGGATGCGCTGGCTTTGACATCTATTAAACGTGTGACTTCCAACATATGTAATAAAAATTTTAGAATTAAATGATACACTGAATTTCTTACCGTCCTTTAATAAAAATGACTGTTCTTAATTTATTTGAAAGTATTGAGAAATAGTTACAGTATTCTAAAAACTTAAATTTTTTGCCCATCAAATTGGAAAAAGTAATAAATATTAAATAGCGTACTTTTAATAAACTCTTAACTAGTGATGGCATACTCTCGAATAACCTACAGCGTACGCGGACATTCATGCAAAAAATGTACAGTATTAGTCACAAAATCTGATAAAGGAAATTGTCTAGTTGTTATAAATAGGGCGGCTTATGTTTTTAACATTCAGACGTTACTTTTAGATTCTGAATACTATTTACTAATTAAAAGGAACCTAATTAACAAATTTTTTAAACAACAAAAAAAAGCTTTTAGTTTGGAGCAGTATGGTGGGTTTTACGATGATAAAATATTCAGTAAAAAAATTTATAAGAAGGATCTGGCGATGTTTTACGGGCATATCATAATACATAAGAAAGATTATCAAGTCCGTATTATTGTCTCTGCTATTACCACACCCATATGTAACTTTTCTAAATTTCTTTCTGAATTTCTAGAAAAAAAAATCCTATTTCTAAGTGTCATATAAAAATCGTAATAAAGTAAAAGAAAAAATAAACAAATTTATTATCCCATCTAGTGCCACCCTCATAAGCTTAGTCGTTGTTAGTCTGTTGAACAACACAAGTGAGAAACTTATCAATTTTATAGAACATTCTTAGAAATTCTTACACAACAAAAATATTTTCTCTTAAAGAATTTCCGATGAATATCTTTTGATCTGAACTTAACAAATTTTTAGTTTAACAATAATAATTATAGACAAGTCTTTAGTTCACCTATGAGCAGTCCGATGAGACATGTACTATGTTCTCTTGCCATAAAATTATAAGACTCAATGTTTAGATAATTTATGTTTTCTAGTACACTCAGATATGCGTTATTTCGAAGATATTCGATTATGTATTCGGTCGACTATGAAAAACCATCAGACAAATATTTTTAATAGTTTTATTTGCTCGTATTTATAATTCTCGCATTTACTATAGGAAACTGCTGCTAATTTATTGGCTCAAAACTTACTTATCTACATGTTTTTCTACTATTTCACACACACCCTTAATAATTTTCTTTTTTTTTAAATCCAAAAACGTCAATCTATTCATAAAGGACGGATAGCGATTGGTTCTCGATCGATGCTTTGATACCCATCGAATTGAAAGGGATACTTTCAGATGCTGTCTGAAGTTAGTCCTTTTTTTTTTTTCTTTTCTTTTAAGACATATAGCTGATATAGCGGTTAGTTCTCGATTGTAGCTTGTAGCTTCGAATCTGTCGAATCAGAAGATTCAAAAGCGCTTTTAATAGAGTGCAGTGTGCGCACGATGTAAGAACATAAGGTTTGCTATTGCAGTGCTATGCATAGTAACTGGTTCATAGAGGTAAAATATATAAACTGATTCTCTTGTTGTACCATATTAAATAGTTTACTAATTGGATGAACTGTTTTTTAATATGCACATTAAGAGCGTGGCCACAAGGAGTACGGAATCTGTATGAGTGTGAGAGAGGTGTACGGTGAAAACCTCTTTCTTAGGTAGGGTTCCCAGGTGTCCGGTTTTAGACCGGCCAGTCTGGTTTTCTTCCTGTTTGTCCGTCTTAAAAACTACGATAAACTGGTCAATGGTATGTCCGGTTTTTCATGACAATTCCACCGTAACTGTAGTGTAAAAAATTATTCATTATTGTATTGGCTTACCAGTAAATAATGATCTCTAATCAT
The DNA here is from genome assembly GCA_030522625.1 of Copidosoma aretas. Taxonomy (NCBI): domain Eukaryota; kingdom Metazoa; phylum Arthropoda; class Insecta; order Hymenoptera; family Encyrtidae; genus Copidosoma; species Copidosoma aretas. The sequence continues at coordinate 15,141 of JAPYYV010003465.1, forward strand.
TTAGCAGACATCAAAGACTGCTCTAATTCTCACGTATTTGCAACTTAAATAGTGATATTGACTGCTTGTACTCAAGTTTAGTAAATGTAATAGTAATGTCACAAGAGGTTGATTAAGAAAACTCTATGAATTAAGCTGTTTTAAATTATCTTCGGTCATATAATTATTTATAACGAAAGGTATCTAGTCCCGAGCAATCAATACGCTCGACTACTTGCACCTTCATTTATTCAAATTATTATTTATGATTAAAGTGCTTAATCATTAATAAAACCGATAGACTCGTGTACTTGTGCCTTTATTGAATCAAATTATTCTTTATCATTGAAGCGCTCTATCCTAATTATTACTATAGGCTCGTCTACTTGCGCCTTTGTTGAATCAAATAATTATTTATGATTAAAGCGCTTAATCACAATAAAACCGATGGACTCGTCTACTTGCACCGTTACTTAGTCAGGTTATTATAATTATTTAGGCTTACAAATATAATGGTTCCTGGAATATTGATTTAAATTACCGAATAATGATTAAATATACGTATAAATAAATACATATGCGGGATTCTCCCGTAACATTATCAGATGGCGTCCAGGGCTCGTAACCCTATATACGAATGAAATTGAATAATGTAAAAGTGGTATTTTACGTGAAATGTTGCAAGGTTTCTTTTACATCTTGTTTCAATCCTATTTATGACCTCCTTTAGAACGAGAATCATGAAGTAAGGGCCAAAATGTCGATTCCAACCCCTGCCCCAAACTGAATTTCGCTCTCAAACACAGATCTCATGGTAAAATAGAGCTATTTTGCCGAATGTCATCATATGCATTGTAAACTATAGGCATTGCAGATTATATTGATACCACATGTAGATTAATTATCAATCGATACGTACGAGCTATCACTGCAAACATTTTTGCTCTTGATTTGCACTAAAACCGTGGTTTGAACGCAAATCGCTTGAAAAAACCCGCTATTTAGTCATGCAGTGCCACTTGACAGTTATCATTTTAAGTATAGTCATAGAGTTAACAAATAAACTCGTCAGCGCTGTCAGATGTTTTGATCACTTGCAAAGCCAAGCGCTTAATTGTAGGTTATTCGCACGTACATAAATTTCGGCCAGTTCCGACCTCCTGGAACCACTACTAGGTGTACCAGGGTATGTAAGTAGGGTAGCCGTGAATTATGGCATACACCCCAATTTTCCAGTAAGCTGATTCCTGAGGCTCTGTATAAAAATATAAATGATAAATCGGGGCAAGCAGTTTAAAGCTTTTCGACTGTTTAAATAATACAATGAAACATGATGTAAAAACTAATGAAAAAATAGCCAGGACAGTTTCACATAACAGTGATGGCAGAACCCAGTACGACTTTTTCCGGTCTAAAATTTAGCTAAGCTTGTTCATTTTATCATTATTCGGTGCTTCCAATCCATACACTAATTAAATGAAATCGCAGCGCACGTAACAAAGCGTTTTGATTTAATAATTATTCAGTACATTAGAAAATGATAGTAATTCAATTAAATAACACCGCCAGAATCCGAACCATTTTGTTGTAGTGTATTTGTGTGACTGAACAATTATAATAACCGGGCTAGAAAACGGCGAACAGTGGGCAAAACCGAGACTTTTTTTTTCAAAATAAAATAAGGTTCCTTAGAGAAAAGCTTTCTTAATGAAACTTTTTGGATGTCATAGGTATGATTACAGGGTATACCAGAAAAGTATTAGGAAATCTCATATACGAAAACCTAACCTAGAAATTTATGTTTAACTCAAATGATGGTCATTTTTAACAATTTTTTTTTTTTAACTATAAGTGTTTATGGTGCTGCAAGTTTGCTACTAATGAATGCGGTTGAATTTTCAATTTTCATAATATTGGATTCAAAATGGCGGAATAAAATTGAAAAACACAGATTTTTTCAATCAAAATAAAATAATGTTCCGTAAAAAAAGATTTTTTAATAAAACCTTTTTGATGTTATAGGTACGATGACAGGGTACAACAGAAAATTATTTAAAAATTTTGTATATAAATTCCTAACCTCAAAATTTATGTTTGTCTGAAATTTTTTCATTTTTTTTTCTTTTTTAATTATAAGTGTTTATAGTCTGGTAAGGTCATTATCAACATGTGATGAATAATTTTTAATATAATTATAGTGGATTAAAAATGGCAGAGTTAACTTGAAAATAAAATAAGATTTCGTATAAAAAACATTTCTCAATGAAACTTTTTGGGATGTTTTATGTGTAACATTAGGCAATAACAGAAAGTCAATGAAAAATCTCTTGTATGAATACCTAACCTTAAAATACATGTTAATCTCTAACTGATTTTTGATTAATATTGTTATTATTTTTTGATATCGCGGTTTTTAATAGAGCAGTGATAATACATCAAAAGTTTACTACCATGATCAATACGATTTTAAATGTTATTTATATTTAAATATACTTATACATACTGTTGATATATCCATATCTTGTGTGATAAGTAAGGTTGTTTCTTTCTCCACTCAAACTTTACACTTCCTAGCACTTTTTATTGCTAGTTTTCTTTAAATAACATGTACTTATAATGATACAAAGATTTTAAGACTATGTAATATTATTAAGTCATGTATCAGATTTCAGAAATCTAATTAAGCTCAACTGTATTAAACGTATTATCCAGGGATGGATTAATCTGGTGAAAAGGTATTTACGACACGTCACGTGTAATTTATTTGATTTATGTAATTTTCGTAATTTATGTAATAAATGACACGAGTTTCACAAAAGTGAATTGTCGGTTATGGAATCTCGACAAAACATATTTATATGCTTGTGTTACTAATTTAAAATTTATAGTTGTCTATAAAGGAAGTATAAAATAGATTATACATTTTTATTACAACTATTTTTTTTCTGTTTCATCTCTTGGTAAAGCAATGTTTAAATTCTGACCAGATTTTAGGATAATGGATGCGGAAAGGTAAGATAGCTCTAATGGAGGTTGTCGAGGTCCTTTCACATAACTTAATAAACACGCACCGAGCGCACCAGGCCAAATGGCCTAAGCTGAAGTCTTTATTTTTGAGATGTAAGTATTTTTTTTGCACGTTAACATACCCTTTTCGCGATACGTGTCGTAAATTCACCAAATGTA
>JAPYYV010003466.1:0-29321 GCA_030522625.1 Copidosoma aretas
AAAAAAACAAAAAAAAACAAAAAAAAAAAAAAAAAAAAAAAAAAAAAAAAAAAAAAAAAAATAGTACCCACCTGACTCATTTTTTACTGATCCAAACAGACATCGTAACCTCACTTTCTTAGATATCACTTCGTTTTTATCCGACTAGTGTTAACATTGGCTCGGTGCTCATTTTTATTACATATAAAAAACACGATCTTTTATTGTTAATAGTTACAACGTTGTTGAAAAGAGTTAAAAAATTTCAATTTGCCGTGCTTACATGCTATGGTTACATATATAGAGTGACTAAACACCTCAGAGGCCTCTGAGGCCTTCGACAAAGAACTCGCAGGAACTCGTGTTCATCACTCGGATCGATCGGAGGCCTCGGAGCGATCCGAGCGATAAGAGCGCTCCAAGGTGGACTCGTGAACATACCTATTGAATGCATGGTGAAACCATGGACTATGCTGATGGGATTCCGTGCCATTTATCAACACTGATATATTGTAACGGATGTAGGTTCACGATAATGGGGGAGCGAAGAATTCAGAATAGCGGTTTCTCCAATAGATTATGTGCTGGTAAATCCGTAATAAATTTATCAAATACCGAATTATAATTATGAGTAGTCGCGCTAAAAAGACGAAACTGACAGTGGCTCGAACCGAATAATTACTTCGTACTTGCGAGACGACACGTTGTCTACTCGACCATCGATGCTACCAATAGCGGCTGTATTAAATGTACTTTTACATGACTGTTATGCTGCGCTGGCCGCCCAGAACGCTGTGCATACACTTTTGGGTGCAAGTCACGGGCGCTGGCACTGCTGGCAGGCCAGACCAGGTCACTTTCGTGACACTATGTATAATATTTCAGCATATACTTGGATGTCCCTTTTGGGGGCGCTTAATGACACTGTGATTATATGTCTGTGGAGACTGGCGAGGGATTCAGAGGATCCTTGCCCGCGGCGATCTCTATCGCATCGTGATAGTGCGCATCAAAACAGTGGGTTAGGTGGGATTGACCTGCTCTATTCTTACATCTCTAAGGTGATCGCAAAGCCGCAAATGATATTTATTTTCAAAAATGTGTGATAATTACTTTTTTTTTTTTTTTATGTTTTTTAATGGGTCTACTAATAGTACACATTTTTACACGGGTCCAAATGAGTAAATTTTATTGATCTGTCACAAAAATTTACTTTATTTTGATGGATTATGAAAAAAGACATGACTCATTCTTTGTGAGAGAGAATAGTTATCTTCTATTAGTAAATATATAAATGAAAAACAATAGCATCTATTGTTTTACAAAGTCCATATGATATATGTTAACTAATCCACTAATATATCTGAGATACAAAAGTGATCTTCAAAGTAATTCGTTAAGGTATAAGTAAAGATAGGATTGACGAAAATCTTATAAAAAAACTATTCAGGGCTGAGGGGGTTGGAAATACTTATTCTTGCGTCTTGTTGGATTCCTTTAATATGTTAACCTTTTTATTGAAGTTTATTACTGAAATATGATCAAACATATGATTTAGCCTCAAAACATAACCTAAAAACATCCTAATGAAATAAATTCAGCTAATAAACTAAATTACCTACTGAATTGATAGTTTAAAAATCATTGTTATTTAAGAAGATTCGGCACCCATACATAGCACTAAATTTGTGATAATTGAAAGAGCTGTCCGTTGCAATCCAATAATGAAGAGATATTGTAGCATGGAAGAGGGGTACTTTAGGAGTTGGAAACAAATTATTTCATACATTCTGCCCTATTGCAATGTATACATTTTCTAATCGCAAAGAAAACGTTCATGAAATACCGTTATCTTTTTTGCTTTTCATCCAATTTCAAATTTTTAAAGCTTTATTTATTTCTAAACCATTTTAGATGTGGCTACCGCAGGAAATTTTTAAAATTATTATATGTACTGTATGATGTTATTTTAAGGCTGCCAACTTTCTCAACATTTCTGTGCGGGACGGTCCTTAGGACCTTTTTTTTTTTTTTAGAAAGAAAATTTGGGAAAACACATAATTGATGTTACATACGCAATATAGTTTAAATAAGAATTTTTCTCTTTATAATAGCTTGTATACACAATAATCTTGATTCAAGGATAATTTTTATTATATAACTCTCAAAATTAGTGTTAGTGTTACCTGCACATAACCGAATAACCTTTACTTTGTTTTAATTTTTAATGTAGTGTGTGCATAGCTATTAAAAGTAAATACAAGCAGAAGATAGTGTCGTATTTCAAAACATAAACATTGCAGAATTAAATAAAGCCATTAATACAAGAGCAAAATATTAATTTATCGGTAATATAAAAAAAGTCTGGATGTGCGGGACGTATTATACTTTTCCGGAACAATTTTCGAGGCAAATTTCAAGTCGGGACATAAGTTCATTTTCTGGGACTGTCCCGGAGAATCCGGGATGGTTTGCAGCCTTATGTTATTTGTATATAAATACAGCGTTCCACGTGAACAAAAAAATTTCTCTAAATTTTACTTCTCTTTAGATTCTACTCCCATAAAGTGACAAAGATTACTTGCAAGTGCATATTTTAAACTTACTTTTAGAAACAAACTTGAGGAAAAGTATAATTTTTTTCGAAAATTTATTTTTAAGTTTAAAACCCAAAAATGAGGGGGAAAACTAACCTCACAATTTTTTTAAATATGTTTATTGCATTTAACAGAAATTTTTTTCAATTTGTGATCGTCACTGGCGTCTAGGGTGTTCCCTTACGAAATGTATGCATAATTCGTACATTTTTGGTAAGGGTTGGTCATAAAATATTAACAAAAGTTAGTATTGTTTTCTAATAGAGTATAATTGATCCCCAATGTTTGGAGAAAAATTTTTTTTGTTGCCGTTTATAGGTAGGCCCCATGCTTAGTAATATAGGTCCAAACAAAAGTCCATGTTAACGAATCTTTTTTGCGATTATGACCATGTTTTTATCCATCCTTATGTGCGCATATTGGACTAAATACGTATTCACATGTTCCGTACAAAAAGACTTAGTTCAAAAATTTCTAATGATATGAACTTTTAGACACACAAGTCTCAGAAGATAAGATCTCAAATTTTGTAGCCTCCAATCCAGAACGTTCAATTTCATAGCCCTCCCACCTTATCCCTATTATTAAGTTAGGTTCGAGAGTTACAAGCCGAAAGGCATGGGTTGAGAGACGGTTGAAATAAATAAAAGCTTGGGTACATAAAACTTTTATATTTAAAGCCTGTTATAAGTGGAAATAGTGGATTTGCTTTTGAGTTTCATTAATTGAGTACTTGGGGACTTTTACGGTTAGGTTAAGCATGTCATGGTGCAATCATCCCAATATAGTTGGCATTCAACTGGAGATCTTATATTTTTAAGATTAGGTTACAAGGAAACGATTAAATGTCAAGTTGAGTGATGGAATTCTAGTATCTATAATCTGTTTTTGCGATTAATATATTTATTCTCAAATAGAAATTTTTTAAGTAAATGTTTTAAGTTTAATTTATTATATCCCCTTCAAAAAACATGTATCGCTCAAACCTGTTCTTTGATAAGTAATCATTAAACTTAGTTTAAAAAAATTTTAATGTTTTTACCTCGGACTGTTCATTGTCTACATCTGCTTCATTTCCAAGTGTCCCGTAAGAAGCAGGAATACCACCAGCTATTTTCTCTCTTTCTCTATCTAGACGCACTTCGTCCATCTAAGAATAAAAAAAATCTTGAGAAGAGTATTTGGAAATTGTCAAGGTAATAAACGGTTCTCTTTGCTTTATTTCGATTCATCATCAGACTAAAATGATTTACTTTTGGAATGATTCATGGAGTTGAGTAAATATCTAACAGATGGATTTGATAAAACTTGAAACCATTAAAAATCGGTTAAAATTTTAGTTTCTTTAGTTTTATGTACAGAAGTATAGAAGTATGTTAAAAAGGGATTAATTCAAAATTTTTATGAAATTTTACCTTTGAGTGACAATATAAATATGCCGCAGCAAGTTTTATTAGTTTGGAAACTGAGATATTTTTATATTTGTATACTAATGTAATGACTTATTTATTTTCGTATTATTATTGCTGCTTATTCTCATTTAAAGACTTAAAATCCTTTTTCCTTGGGCCGACAAGTATACGCGATATGAAGATAATCGAAAAAAAATGTACAAACTGTACATGAATATAAAATTAATTCATCAATAATGTTGGATATAATTAATGATCTCTAATATGTAGTAGAGTAAGTAACAAGAGATAAGAAGAAAAACCTTAAGCCGTAGCTGTTGCTGACACTCTTCACTCTCAAGAAAATCAAGAGGTATTTCTTTGAAGCTTGTCAGGGTGCTAGACACGCAAATGATGAAAATAAAAGTAATGAGAGTAAAGGTCGCATGAAGATGTCCACCCAGGGCTTGTCCTATAGCTGTCACGTCCCAATTAATTCCACCCAGAGCATAACCCATGAAGCCACCCAGGCCTGCCATTATGGTGAACGTACTTAATCCTCTTGCGTGGTCCTCTGAAAAAAAGAAAATGGAATTTGAGATCTGAAGAAATCATTGATTATGAACGGTTGAATTACAGCACTATATTACAAGTGCCTTTCGAACAGACAACTGTCACGTGAGAAAATATTTCAACTTCAAAATCGAAATCTTGCGACCTAATGAAAAAGCATTGATTTTATTTTTTCATATCTCAAACACCGTTCCTTAGGTGTAAAACAAATTAAAAAATATAATCATTTTTTAATTTCATATTTGAACGAAATCTTTAAATAGTTGATTGAGTGAAAGTCACTAATTTTACAAACCTACTACAAGGTGTTGAATTCGATCGCATTGTATCATATTTTGTCAAAATTTTTACCAGTAAATTACAACAAACCTGGCAGTGTGACGTCGAGCAGATAAGCTCTCGCCGGGCTTTGACAGGCATCAGCATCGAAGTCCAACAAAACAGTGCCCAATATGGTAAAGAATATGCCCCACGTGTGAGACGACGGCTGCGGGGATGGAAGGTTTTCGGCTTTCGACTTCGCCGACGTGCGATGAATGAACGAGGCTGTATAGTTGCCCTTGGTGTCACCAAACGTGTATCCCAAGTTTTCGCCGTTAGGTACGAGGATCAGTCCTAGCAGATAAGTACCGTGTGGGATTTCTAACGCAAATACTCATTTATTTGAGAAAATCTAATAGCTTATGATATGTATCCCCATACTTTTGATGCAAGTTTCTAATTTACGAGTCATTGATTCCCGAGAGTATATTTTGGTAGGAAGAAAACATTGCAGTCCTTATTGTGATTTGCATTATTAGTCACAATTCACTTATCATAGTCACATTTGGTGTGTAATTGATTGGCACAATAAATTAATTTATATTACAAAATTACAATAATGTACTTTCTTCATAGAGCTCGTATGTATATGATATTGGTAAACCAATAATGTCAAGGTACACATTTAAATCGTAAATTTGAATTTTCCCTTTACAAAAAAATTTTTTCGTTAACTAATGTCCGTTAACTACGAGATTTCTGGATTGTCGGCACCTCTAAATGACACCATTAAAAGTTTGATATCCCAAAATAAAATATCACGGACTAAACATTTTGCCCACTTGATAAGTATATTAAAACAGACATAAAATATGAACTGTTGAACCGGATAAAATCAAGAAATTTTTCTTAACAACGATTTTTATAAGCGAGTTGTGGAGTACAAAAAGTTTTTATCATAAGTTCAACACACTTGCAATAGTTAATGTTCTGTGGCATGATGTTTTGAGCAATCATTTTTATTGTTCAACATTTTATGGTTCGATAGAGTTGATTGAAAAATTGATAGTTAATCAATTTGATGATTGCTAAATTCCTGATAATAAAGCTATGATGCATTTTACAAGCATATAAACATTTGAACGAGACTCTTGAATTTACGATGAACTTACGCAATGCCATAAGTGTAATTCGGTATTTTATCTCTCAATGAAAAAGCGCGTGGAATTTCTCTAGTACAGGGTCCTGTATAACATAGCGATGTATCTTTATCAGAAAAAAACTAAGGCACAAGCCAATATGCGATTTATGTATGAAAAAATTCTGCTTAATTTTATCTAAACCAGCAGACGATTACATATAAATATCGTATATAATTTTAAATAACCAATGGGGTCAAAGCCTTTATAAAGGGTCAGTAATCAAATAAACAGAAGTCGTTAGAAACATTAATTATACGATATTCCAACGTTTTCACTCTGAAATAATTATTGTGATCATTATATAATTATCAATCATTACTCACACAATTTCATGCGTGCGAGTTAAAGTCTAATATATCTGTTAATTTTAGTAGATAATAATTTGTAAAAAAAAGTGCAAACAAACTATATCTATTCTGTTTCATTCGTGAACGAATAAAGAAAATATAATTTTTATTGTGTGCATGGTTGATAGAAGCGAAAGTCGCCAAACTATATAATCGTTTATTACGAACACACATAATACCCGCTTTAATCTATTTTGCCACGTATATAGTAAATATTATCAATTTATTAGTTCATCAATAAAAGTGCAATTTTATAATTAATTTATATTTTTGATTTTTTAAATGATTTAACGGTGCATCATCTGCAAAACTAAGTGGAAACAGACGAGTCAGATCAGACGATGAGCGATCGACAGTAACCTAAACTCATCTTATTTTTTAATTCTCATTTGCAACTGCTTGATAAAAAAAGAAATCATATGCAATGCTCTTTGTCATCCCGAAAAAAAAATTCCCAGCTAATGTACAAATAGGTTAATAATTTCTTACAAAATAACACCCGTTCCACCCTGAACAGACAGCAAGCAGGAGTTAAATAAAACACAGAGTTGATCCTATCTAAAGCAAGCGCCTAGAAAAAAGCAAGGCAAGCAAACAAAACACCGGGATGCAGTGTACCCAGCGAGGCACGATGAAAATCCGCTCACCCATGAGAACGCCGATGGACAAGAGCAGAATGAAGGGTCGGCGTCGGCCCTGCTTGAGCCGGCAACGGTCGCTCACGCTGCCGAGTATCGGGGTCACGAAGAAGCCAACCAGCGGACTGAGTGCCCAGACCAATGTCATGTGCTGGTGATCGACGCCGATCTTCAGCAGAGTCGGCGAGACGAAGGCCGTTTCCGCGGCGTACGAGAACTCGATGCCCATCACCGCCGCCGAGATGCGCACCAGCTCTGACCTTGTCTTCCGTCTGTTGGATTGTGGGTGAAAGTGTTTGAATTTTACCTTTTCCCCTTCTTATTCTGGGCAGCAGAGTTTTTATTCCGGGAAATAAGAGCATTTATGACAGTTCTTTCGAATCGAAGTAAAGCCTTTTTCAATTTCTGATAACGTTTGATGTAAGGGTTTTGAGTATCTGCGTGCTATGGAAATTTTATAAAATTTGGTCGTTGGTTTTATTGGGATCTTTGAAATTTTTAAATATTCGATTTCAAAATTCATAAATATTCCAATGTTTCAAGTATTTTCTGGTGAATTGATGAACAGTCAGTAGTCGTACGAGACAACTATTGATTTCTCGCGCGTCTCCCATTGTTGACGCAATTGAAATACGATGATATTAATTTAATCGCCTACTGAACTCTGACATGAGTCCTTGACATAATTTTATATTATTTTTCTAAAAATGCTATTGCGATGATTAACGGAGTAAAAGTCATACCGATACGCGTGCAAAGTTTTTTAATGCATTTCAATCTCGTGCGCACATGGTTCGTTAAAAACGTCGATACTCCATTTCCATCTGGAAGCAAATCCGATACTTAGAATCCAGTCGATTTTTAATTTTCGACTTCTACCATCTATATAAATTCCATCTTACCAGTAATCAATAATCAGAATGAAAACTTTTTCAATAATTATTGGGATAACAGACAGAGAAATTTAATGAATAAAAAAATAAGATAAGTCCATCGAACGGCATTGCTCTTGAATTCACTCCGACTCGTCGCTTAAATCGAGAATGAAGCTAATGCCTGTGCGTTATCACTTCAAGATTATTGACAGACCGCAATGAAAAAAGTGTTATCAGCTAACTTGTACGCCGCCGATTTGACTATTTCCGAACTATGGACTTTTTTGTGCACTGAATGACGAAATTTTTGGTATGCATCGTAACAGAGTTTGAGTTAATCATACTGAGCTTAGAATCACTCAATCTTCAGAAAAAATTAGTTTATATGTTTCTTTTTTTAATCACAGTAAAGAGGTAATCAAAGTAACCGGAGCTAATCAGGGGGATTTAAATTTGGATGGGAGACAAAATTATTCAGCATGCGTTGACAGACGATTGGTATTGATTGCCAAGTAGATTTTGCACATACTCTAATTGCTAGCAAGGGCCTTTGTAAACTCTTGTCTGTTGGATGAAAAAAAAAATTGTGCATATTAAGAATAACTCTAATTAAAATAATTGTTATCCGTAACTTTTTACGAATTTCCAAGAAAGTCCGTGAATCTCTAGTGTACTAAATTAAATAATATAATTCTATTATGTGCACGTGACTGTAATTTTATCATAAGCTATGACAGAAGTAAAAGAACAAATTGACTCAGAAAAGAACGATTTCAAGGCTTGAAATATTTTAGTCGGTAAAACCAACCTTGTTTTACTATAGTACAAAATACATGAATTACTGAATTTATTTTAACAAAAAACAAACCGTGTTAGAACTGCTTCGATCAAACATATTCTCATTAGGCACTTCATATTGACCTTTAAGTCCTTATAAATTTTGTTTGTACTTCGAATATTTTCATGCAAGAACTTAAAAAATAGCAAAAATCTTCATTTTCTTCTTCATCCCAACATTTATAAGGTCACCAAGAGGGTAATATAAAATAAAAATCAAATAATCGAAAAATAAGGTTCCATCGTTATCTTAAATCCACATTTACAAATCTGTCGATTGAGAACCGATATCGTCCAACCGGTCACCAAACTTACGTGTAAACGTGCTCATAATCTTCCAGGGTGCGTTCCAGCTTGGGCGGCCCCTTGAAGTGGCTGATGACGCCCCCGAGGCCCTGATCCGTGGGTATGTTGTTCTTCCATTCCTTGCACTCGTCCCACTTGTCCCGCACCTTGTCCCTCACACCGTGCGCTCGGCCAGCGAGGCCCTCGTATTCGTGCAACTTTTCAGCCATCTTCAGTTTACGCACGATGCACTGCTCGACCTTGAACTTGACTTTGCCGTTTTCATGTTCAGTTGGAGGGCTTTCGTTTTGTGTTACAAGTTTATCTCGAGTAGGATATAGTTCAACGCTCCGTTCGGCGGGACATCACTTACGCCGCAAAACTGCTTCTGCGGACACACAGACAATTTTTACGTAGCTCTTTATTAGTGCTAATGATGATGATGATAATTACACTATATAGTTTCCGTAGAGTAATTACAATTAATTATTTAAGGGACACGTAAAAATCTATTTCCAAACACACCTCGCGAGATCGATTGTCAATAAAAACAAATTCTCGCAGATAGGGTATGCAAACAGCGGAGATAGTGCAATCTTTGTTTGCACCGAAGATTCCGAAGTTAACCGTGAAATTAACGCACCAAGCGCCAGTATTGACTGCGATAAGGAGAACGAGTTTGAAAGAGATGCAGCATTTTAGTCGTATGATAGAAAATTTTTCGAGGGAGCGTGAAATAGAATCACACGATAAAAGATTTATTATTTCGAAAATTTATTATCTACATGTACGTGGATTGTAGTATATTATAAAGTTTGTGAATTCATTTATTCAAAATCCAATCCTAACTGACTTTTGAAATATTCAACTCAAAGGTATATCCTGTCAAAAATTTGATTTTTCATGTTAATAATCGTTTGTGTCTCTTTCAGCATTCACTGCGGGAAAAAATTCTCACAAAAGACGCAAAAACGAACGAATCCATCTACACCTGAACCCCCGAATCAAATATACCCTACCATCCACTTTTCGAAAGCACACTCCGCATCCAACTGAAAAACGGACGCGCGAGAGAGCAGGAGAAAATCGAGATCGAAGGGATGCGCCCTCGGACGAGTCTGGAGCTCGACTGGTGTCCGCCACCCCCGCGGCTTTGTCATCCCCCGCTGGCGCTGACGCTTTGTTAGCTTTCAGCAGCAAGAATCGATGCTGGGCTCCTATCGCTCGTCGCTCTTCTTTTGCGACGACGAAAGAGAAGCTTATTTAACGGATTTCGATTCGCGATTTCCGTTAATGGTCAGAGAAACGCTTGATGGAGTCGGTCGCTCAGCAGGGATATCTTGTGTCATCAGATTCTTGTGTCTCCGTGTAATTGAAAAATGTTTTTCTAGCTAAAGCTCTGAAGTGTTTATAGCTTTTCGAACATTAACATTAAGATGAACTAATTTCTATAACAATGTTTCCTAAATTTTGCAGATACAAGTTATGTCAGGTATTTAATGATTTGCACGAATATACATTAGTATTATTTTGACTAACGTCTTAGCTATTACTATTCTTTTATTTGTATACTCTCCCTATTGCTTACTCCTAAAGGAAACTTTGTATCGGTCAGGAACTCAATTTTCTTTAAAATATGTCTGAAATGCTTTTCATAGTGTTAAGATTAAAAATACATCATGATTTTTCAAATGTCTCTGCGTGTGTGTGTGTAGTGTGTGTGTGTGTGTGATTGTGTGTGTGTGTGTGTGTGCTTTATCATAAATTACTTAGTAAATCCTTCGACCGATTTTAATGATCCAGGGCTTAAAATGTTTGTTTTTATATCCTTATAGCGGCACTGAAATTTTTTTTTAGTTTTATACCTTATTGAGGTTGTTATAATGATTTTTGGAGGTCAAAAAAAAGTTTTGCTATTTTCGGAGTAAACAAATCTTAATTTGATTTCTAGTGATATCTTATAGAGTTTTTAAATATTTTAATTTTTAATTTTTAATCATCCTGCTATTGACATTTTGTTTCTTTTTTTATCAACGAGATATTAAAGTTTTTGTGAAAAATCAGTCATATTTCGGTAACACGGTATTAACAGATATTAATTATTTAGAGATCAAAATGGTTATTGTGCTATGCTTGAAACCGTTAATAATTAAAATCTAGTTTAGTACTTTATTCATGTTTTTAAAACGATTTTTTTAATTCGAAAAAACAGGTTTTTGATGTTTTGGAACACCGTGTCTTGAACTTTTATTTGAATATCAACAAAGAAAAGGTTTTGCTCTAAATAACTACTAAATCAGTGAATCAGTGTTCATTTTCTGCCCTAATATTTGATTTTACATTTTGTTTGATTTTCAAAAAACATTCTTCTGATATCAATTTTTGCTACCATTTTTGTCAAAAAAGTAAAGCAGAATAATGTAGTTCTTGAGGAAATTTTGTGCAAATGTAGTGGCAGCAGTATTTGTTACAATGTTATGTATTAATACCAATAGCACCGTGAAATTCTTGTAGCACCATCTGCTTTATGTTATCTAGCAGATGATATATCAGCAAGAAGGCTGTACACTTAGTATTATGTCTTGTAGGAATCTACAATAATAATCATTAATTGATAACTCTTATAAACTTGGTAACTCATAAAAACTTGACAGCTTTCACATGATATTTAAGGTTATTAATTCATTTTACAGATATCATGTACGAACATGTTTTAATCGCCACACCCTTTAATTTGATTCTCATGTCAAGAGAGTTATAAAGTAAATAGTGACCCACCATTTTATGTTGATCACCATATTTGAATTCAAATGATGTTATGTAGCTCGTTGTATTCTTTGCCATACCTTTCCCATATGATATCCACGTTGAGGAGGTATTTAAGAAGGCAGTAATTGGCCATTGTATGTTAGCCACCATTTTGGATTTTTGATAATATTAGATTACTTGTCATGGTATAATACACATGTTAAGGCTGTTGTAAAAAAAAGGGTGATATATTATTTTGTTTCTGCCACCATATTGGATCCACCATAATAATGAATATGTTTTAATAATTTACCCTTAGAACCACAGATAAGTGCACAATCAAAGCATGATCCTTTGTCAAAATATGGTCAGAAAACCGATCGCATTTTTTTTACAGACAAAAAGCAAGAGTAAAAAACGATTGTAGAAATACTCAAATCTCGCGGCAATTGTGTGGGATAGCTTACTTTAACAACTAAGAAACTACATCCAATAAATTATGTTCCTTCCAAGACAATACTGTTTAAACAAGGCTTCATAGGCTGGAAAAATTATTATGATGAAATAATGAAAATAATAAAATGTAATAAAAACAGATGTATTTAATACCACACACTGATATTAAGTTTAAACAATAATTGGCCACACCTAACCCTTAGAAATTTTCAATTTGGGACTAAACCTTGCAATTCGCTTGAAACTTTTCTAATTAACAATTGATTCTGATTCTCTAAGGTCTGTATAAGAAACTGTGAACAACTTTTGTCTTTATACAAACCATAGGAAAGTTGCACGTTTTTTAAATTGATTTTTTTCGATCGTAAATAGTGTACTGAATACGCGTGTAAGACATTTTTTTAATGTTATGAATTTATAGTAATTGATTGAAATTGCAAGTCACATTCAAACTGATATCACGTAATATGACGTTAGAACCTCTGAATATTCTGGGGTGTGCTCGGTTTTTACAGGTAAGCAAAAAGTCGAACTAACTTTATCTTTAACACCACGAATCACAATATGGTTATGCAGGACTCATTGAGAGTATTATAACCTTATATCGTGTCTAAATCACTTTGTTCCATTTCTCGATTTTGCGTGAAGAATTCTGGTCTTTTACAATAAAATATTTTTGAGTAATAAGCTCAGTAATTGCTCTCACGGTCTACTGTAGGTTTTGGACAAAACGTATTCAAATGTGGTAAAATGACGTCTCAACTCCATGTTTTACGTCGCGCAACTTAGGGCAATAAGCCTCTAAAAATTCAGAAGAACTGATATCATAGTCACGTGATATCGATTTAAATGAGAGCTTGATTAACACGTTAAGGAAATAATTTATTTCTTCATTTACTCGTTATTTATCGGTGATATTACAATCGATAATTATAATCAGTGGAGATCACTCTAGTGATAGAAAGTATTAGTTGACTGAATCCTTATGCATGCAAGTTCTCTATTGTGTGACTTTTTGTGTATTAAATATTTTGAAAAATTTCTGTGATTAACTCTGCATGAAGTTGTTCAAGGAATATAATCAGTCTTAGAGAACTAGGATAGAATACCAATGAAAAACTTTGTGGTAAATTACTAAACTGTTTCCCATCGAATTCCAAACAGCGACTGTGATGGCATAAGGGTCTGGGGCGTTGGGCCTTGATACTCAGCAGATTTACTTTCTCTGACAGGTAGAGTTTCCATTATTGGTTTAAAGCCTACAACTATTTCTGTAAAAGCGCTGTAAAAAGAACAAAAAAAATGCCAAAACATATGCATGGTGTAACATATGTAGAGGATCAAAATTTTCTTTAATGCATCAAATACTTCATTCTTCTATAATATATATATGGTTCTTATTAGACTTCAATAATTTTTTTAATCAATCATCATATGACAATGCAATTTTTTTATATAGAGACTTCTTAAGTGAAATTAATTTATAGTAATACATTCAAATAGTAACATTTGTGTAAATAAATAGTGAAAAATTTTAAGAGAAATCATCAACGAATCTTATAAATCCCTACTTAAATAAAATAGCTGTTATTCAATATTTTTTGAGAAAGTATTTTGTAACGACTGAAGTATAATAAAAGTTCGTTATGATAAATGCACTATCAGCTAATTACCTATTATGAGACTGTTGAATTATTATTATACTGATCCTCAATAAAAGTTATAATTGTAGCAGGAATCGTTTCTGCACATAACGTTGAAAATTGCTTGATAACAACCACTCGCTGTTTCATTTACCCACGAAACTTATCGCGCCAGTAAATACTCGAAATCAGCGACTGATAATACATGATCTTTCGCCAAATAAGTATCAGTTAGCTAAATCTGACTGCGACGATCGGTTTTTAGAAACTTCATCTTGCGCAAAGAATCACATAGAAAGGGCAACGTAAAATAAGAAAAATGAAGATTTACTAGGCTGATATCTTTAAAGAATCTTCATTAAAAATGGAAAAACAAGACTCAAGTGCTCTGACTCAGGGAAATAATTTGAAAATTGTAAGTTCGCTTGGTGGAACGAACTCTCATAGCAAGATCGTTACTAAAGTTTACAAAAGGAGATGGCTGAATCTGGGGCTGTACGTGTTTTACAGCAGTCTAGTTGCTAGCCAGTGGGTTGAGTACTCAATAATTTCCAACATAGTAGCCAGGTACAATGTTCATATTTTTCTTGAATTCGATCTGCAATCAAAATTTTTCTGTAAGTAGACATTTTTATTAAAATAGGTACTACAATGTTTCATTGAAAGCTGTTGACTGGACGTCCATGATTTACATGCTGTTCTACGTGATCTTTATATTTCCCGTCAGTTACCTATCAGAACGCATTGGATTAAGGTACACGATAATTTTGGGAAGTTTTCTGTGCTGCTTAGGGACATGGATCAAATTACTTTCCGTTGTGCCAGACAGGTTTCTGGTAACTTTTTTAGGCCAATCGATTGTTGCACTTTCTTTGGTACTTATCCAACTCTCAGATCTTGAGTTGTACATGGCTGTTTCGACATCAAACAATGAGTTTTTGCTTTTTAAAGGTAATAATGCTACCAATGCCCGGGCGAGTATCTGCCAATTGGTTTGGTTCGAACGAGCTGTCTACGGCTACGTCATTTGGAATTTTTGGTCCCCAGCTTGGAATATCGATAATGTTTTTTTTGCCACCTTTCATCGTCAAAAACCACGAAAATATACACGACATTGGTGATGACCTGTCACGTCTCTTTTGGGGTGTAGCTCTGGCCTCAACCCTGAACCTAATTCTTGTCATACTTTGTAAGTTGTGAATACATGTAACATCGTAGTACATTCGAACATTTCTGCATGAAACATATGTTATACGAACATGTAGCTCAATTGTTCTTAAACAAAAACAGTTTTCAAAGACGAACCAAAATTACCGCCAAACGAGACCCGGGCGTTGCAAAAAATAAATCTTGACCAAGCAGAAGGGTTTATTGGTCCGATGAAGCAGCTTTTCACAAACAAAAGTTTTTTAATTCTCTGCAACTCTTATGGATTAAATGTGGGCATCCTTAATGTTCTGGGCACGCTTCTCAGTCAATTATTTTTAATTCATTTTGCGGTAAGTTAAAAGTTGCCACTGCAGAAATCTACGTTGGACTCTCATTTGTATTTCGTATTCCCTTATCTATCACAGAACGGCGAAGAAGATGCTGGAATGATTGGATTGCTTATTATTCTTACTGGAATGTTCGGTTCGATAATGTTTGGTATTATACTAGATAAAACACGGAAATTCAAGTAAGTAATATAAGTAATGTCAAGAAACACTTTTTTTTAAATAGAACATTTCAAAAATGTATACTAAAATTGATTGCACAGAGAGACTACTGTCACCGTTTACTTTTTAACATTATGTGGACAAATATTGTTTGCCGTCGCTATATTGATGGAAATCAAGTGGATGGTTTATACTTCTGCCATATTTCTTGGGTAATTATTCTCTGAATATTTTTTATTATCATTCAGACATTTAATTAATACGAATTTTTTCTCCTAGATTTTTTATGTCTGGCTATTTAGCTCTTGGCTACGAAATGGCTGCGGAATACACCTATCCGATATCTGAATCCCACTCAGCAGGAATATTAAACATCACAAACAATGTTTATGGCATCGTTCTTGTTATAATATTAGAAGTTGTGCTCGAGCACTACGGTGATTTACCTGTACACATCATTTTTTGTGTGGCTCTTCTAGTTGGCCTAATAATGACGATCATGACGAAAGATGAACAGAGGCGGCAAAACGCAAGAAAAGCTGCTGTTTACGAAAATATTCCTCAAGACGATAAAAAAAGGGTAATAAGAACGGTTTGATATTTTATTTTGTCCAATTATTTGAAACTGTTGGTCTCTACTGAAGAATAATATCATATGAATACATTAACAGCACTGGTTTTTAGTATAGTTAATCTCCATTATTTATTAGAATTACTCTAAGTAGGACTAAATAAGCCGTATGAAGAAGGTATTGTGTACTGAAATAGCTGCAACGGCAAACATATATACATAATAGAGAGTCAAGATTAATGACACTAAACATCAGTGACGTTAAACCATTTATATAAAATTATTTTTCATATAAACATATCTATGTGTTCCACGTTAGGTTTTCAGTAGTATTATTTTCAAGCTCGTCAAACATTTATTCTAGATACAAAATCAATATTAAGTTATACTATATAATGATCCATGCGTCTGAAATCATAGTACAAATTATAATCACACTATACGCTGCAAATCGCATACAACAATGATTTAATTGATTATCTTAATTTAGAATGATTTTGTTTAATATTATTTAATTCTTCGAAATATCATAACACCAGAAAAAATTAGTTGAATGGAGAATCTTTAATTTTGATACATATTGACATTTTATCAGCATTTAGCTGACCTCATCAGAATACAATAAAAACAGAAGATGCGGTATACGTGACTTGGACGGTGGGAAATATCATATCATTTAATTATTTGCAAATACACGTTTTTGCAACACCAAAAACGGTCGTGTATACACTAACAAAATTAAAAATGTAGAGAAATTGTTATCTTATTACGATCTCATGTAAAAAACATTTATTTTGTGTAAAAAATTTATGTGTTTTAACAAGATGTATATATCTTTTAGGACTGTTACATTTGATGAATAAAAAATTGTTTCGAATTTTTTTTTTTATTTAATGTATCCCAATATTTGATTTTTCAAGAAAATCTTTAAATAGTAGCACTGTGTAGCTTTCTTGAAGTATTCACTTGACATTGTATTAAATTAAATTTCAAGAACTTTTAAGTGGTCAATCATTCCATATATTTAGATTATCACAATTTAACACACGTATTAAGCTTTATAAAAAGTAATGAGGAAAAAACAGAAAACTACAGCGACTATCCCAACCAAGACAATTTTGTCAAATACTCTGGCAATTGCCTCATATTAGAGATCGTACACTAAGTGAAATATTTTTAAAATTCTGAAACATATTTAAGAATGAACACTGACATCGGATCAATAAGATTGATAAATAAGCAATAGAAATGTTATAAGTTGATTCTTTTTGCTACCAGACATTCATTTGCGTTCATAACATATGCAACTAACCGAAATTGAAATACTTCTGCTCTACTAACATTATAATACTGACAACGCACTTGGTTTGACTGCAGATATGTATTGCAGAGTTCAAGCGTAATCCAAGATGGTAGATGTTCCGTAAGTCTTACAACTATCAGCTTTATAATATTCATTTTTATATAACTGTTGAAATTAGTTACAAAAATGGATCGAAAGATTTTTTATTGTTATTAATCACACAAATGAAGAAAATTTTCAAGCCATGAGACTTTTTTTTATACAAACATAACCTAAAGTCTGATATCCAGTTACTTAAGGAGGATAGAGCGAGTGGTACCGTATCAATTTGGGGGCATATAGCTACGAACTGCACTGTTGCGTTCAACTCGCTAGAACTCACATGATTGTTGACAAATCATCACCAAAAAATTATGCGTCATTCATGGAGTTATAAGATTTCTATTAGTTCTCGTCAAAATTTGATAACTGTCTCCACTGTTTCAGTAAAAGTTATAGCCTGCAAATGTACAGAGCACAATTGCTTTAATCGATGAAATTTTAAAAATTACACATTTTTTTCGCATAGTATTGTTCTTTTGTCTCTTCAAAACATCCGTACAAAATTTAAAGTAAAAATATTGAGTAGGAAAAATTCTGGGAACAATTTAGCGAAATTTTGTCGTCCTACCACTCGTCCCTTGGCTGCTATTTGTTTACTTTTTCTCTCATAACTTTTGAAATCGTCTGGTCTTCTAAGGGCCCTAAGATACTAATTTATTCAATAGTTTACAAGCTTTCGTTTGGTTACTCGTTTGTTCAGGTCTTATTTTTTATTTTGTAGCTAGGGAACAGTGGGCTAGGTACAAGAACGATTTCCACCCTGGGAAAAAACTTTTTCATTTTTTGAAAAAATCTTTGCCCAGAGTGGAAATCGAACCCGGCCATCAAGATCAGCAACCTACTGAGCCATCACGCGGCCTACATTGACTTTTATTTGGACCTGTACCACTATACAGATATAAAAATAAAATTATGCAGTAACTTTCAGAGGATAAATCTTTGAAACAATAAAGCTAGGCTTTCTGAAATTTAAAGTGATTGTTTCAATTAGGGTTAACTTTAATATATCCATTTTTTGTAAATATATGAAGATAATTACCCGAGTTAGAAGTAAAAGTGTGTCTTTGGGAACTAGTTGGCAACGACCTTTCCGTAAGAGCCCGTACCTATATAACCGCAAATCTTTGCGATTTAATTTCTCAAAAACTATGAAGCTAGGCCCTTTGGAGTTTGGAAATGCTATGTATAGTGATAAACTGATAAAATGACTGTGATATAATTTTTAAAAGAATTTATGAAGAAAACGAAATATCACGATAACCTCCCCAATAAACTATTATAAGGGTTCTTATTAGAAAATAAAGAATGTACATTGGTAAGTTACTCTCTCTTTTGCTATCTTTGGCAGGTACGTCAATTCATCCGTGGGACTCCCACTGCATAATTATTAATCCTAAATACTAACATAAGCGTGCACATGTATGCACTTTACGTGCAATACAACTTCATTATGGTTCATTGTCTAGCAAGGCTATGCTTCATGCGGGACGTTTGCAAAAGGTTGTAGCCACGTTAATAACGATTGACAAGAAAAAGTCTGTAAGTTAATTTTATTTTGGTGGTGTAGGGAGTTATTGATATGTTAAATAACTTAATACACATTTATTGTATGGTAAAACTTACAGAATTATTAGTTCATTTATAAAATAATACTTCTAGTTTTACAAAAATCATCGGTCAGTTAATGTACTGAAAACGTGAAAAATGAAGTATTATTGATAATTGTTTACTCAGAGCATTTTAAAATCTGTCAGATACAAAATATAGACGCATTTCAAAGTAAACACATTACAAAATAATAAGATATGAGTTTTTTGTTGTATTCATAATATTTTACATAAGCAGCATCAATAGATCCATTTAAAATATCTCCTGCAGTATTATGAAATCTTAGTTTTATTTTATGTACATAATATTGTTCATAAGCATTTATAAATCTATTTAAAATATGTTACGTTATAAATTATTTAATCAAGATGATGGATATGGTCTGTGGACTGTGAAAATATCCATAGAATATTCAATATGTTTTATGTCCGCGTGGATCGGATGGTGAAGAAACGGAACTAGAATCTAGCAGCAGTGAGTTTAAATCCTAATTTTTTCTTAGTCAGACAT
Source organism: Copidosoma aretas (assembly GCA_030522625.1). Classification (NCBI taxonomy): domain Eukaryota; kingdom Metazoa; phylum Arthropoda; class Insecta; order Hymenoptera; family Encyrtidae; genus Copidosoma; species Copidosoma aretas. Next base: position 19,585 of record JAPYYV010003466.1, read on the forward strand.
AAGCCAGCAAAAAATAGTTTTATTAAATTTGTTGAATCTACCCCCTAAAAAAAATGTTACTGAGTATATGATTGCATTTTGCTAATCGGAGGAGTATATTGCTTGAGCAAATACTTTAATTCTATGCAGTATAACTAATTCAGTTAACTATCATTTACCTGAAGAATAGGAGGCAATATTTAACACGTGCGTTTTTTTTCCATTCACTGTTTGTTAAAAAAATTTATGATTCAAGAATCTGGACAACCTACAACTAATATTTTATCAAAATAAAAATGTGTTTTACAGCTGATAAGTTACTCCTAAACAGTTATTTTTTCCTTTTTTGTAGCACCGTCTAAAGAAACAATTTGATACACTGCGGCTTTTCTTGCATCTTGTCGCCTCTGTTCATCTTTTGTCATGATTGTCATTATCAGGCCAACTAATAGAGTCACGCAGAAGATAATGTGTACAGGTAAATCACCGTAGTGTTTGAGCACAACTTCCAATATAAGAACAAGAAAAATGCCATAAATATTGTTAGTGATGTTTAATATTCCTGCTGAGTGGGATTCAGATATTGGATAGGTGTATTCCGCAGCCATTTCATAGCCAAGCACCAAATAGCCTGACATAAAAAATCTGAAAATGTTCGTTTTTTTATGTTTACTAGTGCACAATAATAGTTTTCATTATAAATGGTTGATTCATGAAAATGATCCTTGAAAATATTTTGTCAGTCATTACCCAAGAAATATGGCAGAAACATAAACCATCCACTTGACTTCCATAAATATAGTGACGGCAAAAAGTATTTGTCCACATAACGTTAAAAAGTAGACGGTAACAGTAGTTTCTCTGTTTGACGAAATATTGTTATATTAAAAAAAATTTACTGTACGGATAAATTGTAGTTAAAATAACTTTCTTCACTAACTTGAATTTACGCGTTTTATCCAATACAATACCAAAAATCATCGAGCCAAATATTCCAGTAAGAATAATTAGCAATCCAATCGTTCCAGCAACTTCTTCTCCATTCTAAAATAAAAAGGAAAAATGTGATGCGACGGGCATTTTAAATTTTTATTATTTTTTCTGGGATGTTGAACTTTTAATTACCGTAAAGTGTATCAAAAGTAATTGACTGAGAATCGTCCCTAGAGCATTGAGGATGCCAACATTTAATCCATACGAGTTGCAGAGAATCAAAAAACTTTTATTTGTAAACAGCTTTTTCATCGGGCCGATGAATCCTTCCACCTCGTTGAAATTTATTTTCTGTAGAGCCCGTGTCTCGTTTGGTGGTAGTTTTGGTTCCTCCTTAAAAACTTCAAGTGTTGGATAACGATGAATCAAAGATTTTCGTACAAAATATTTTTGGCACTTATAACTACTGTGTACTGTATTTTGTGACTTACAAAGTATAACCAGAATCAAGTTCAAAGACGAAACCACAGCTATACCCCAAAAGAGCCATGACAGTTCAATACCGATGTCGTGTATATTTTCATGGTGTTTGACAATTTGAGGTGTCAAAAAGAACATCAACGATATTCCAAGCTGGGGACCTAAGATTCCGAGTGACGTAGCTGTCGACAGCTCGGTGGATCCAAACCAATCAGCAGAAACTTTTCCAGGCATAGGTAGCATAATTACCTTTGAAAATAAATATCATACAATGTGATAGTGGAACATCTGTCTGACAGTGCTGAATTATAAAGCTTTAGATGGATAAATACGTAAGAAAGTGCAACTAAGGATTGCCCCGCAAAAGTTATCAAGAACCTGTCAGGTGCTATGGAGAATGTTTTGATCCATGTTCCTAGGAAGCACAAAAAACTTCCTAAAATTATTATATATCTCAATCCAATGCGTTCTGACAGATAGCTAACAGGAAATATGAAAATTACATAGAACAGCAAGTAAATCATCGATGTCCAGTCGACAGCTATCAGTGAAACATTGTAGTACCTATGTTAATAGAAATCCTGACAATTAAATAATTGCAAATATCCAATGTTATATAAATTTATTATGTACCTCGTACCTGGCAACTACATTGGCTATAATTGAATACTCAATCCACTGGCTGGACACTAGACTGCCGTAAAACATATACAATCCAAGAATTAACCATCTCCTCCTGTAAACCTTAGTGTCGATTTTGCAAGCAGCATCTAATTTCTTAACTGAACTCACGATTTGCACATGAAGTCCGCCCGGCAAGATACTTAAGTCTTCTTTTCCCATTTTCGCGAAAAAAATGTCGAACAACCCTATCTATTAAATAGACTTTGTTTCTCTCATTTTACGTTTCCCTTGACGTAGACCCAATTATCAAACGCAATCCGAAGCAAAACAAAACGGCGTCGCTGGTCTTTGTCAACTGTCGTTCGTGTGACAAGTTGTCGACGTTATCTATCGATACGGGCGAGACGAAAGTGGTGTATTATCAGTTTGCTGATTTAAGGCGTCTAGTATAGCAAGCAATCGTTATCGATTGGTATCAGATGAAATTCCCAAAGAAGGTCATTGTTAAAGATGTAATGGTGTCAGTTGATCATTTTAAATTCATCGCATTGTGTTACCCATTAAATTTGGGAATACATGTCGATAACCTTACAAAATAATATTTTTGATAATAACATAAATATCGAAGGAGTTTGTTTTCTTACGATCGACATCACAAAAATTAAAAGAAATGATATTCGAATACAAATAAGTCGATTTATCATTTACCAGACGATACTGTTGTTAATGTAAATAGTTTTTTTTTTTCAAATTGTATTACCTGAAAGTAAATACATGAAAATGTGTGTATTTTACTGCTGAAAAGTTTATTGCGTACAAACAGTTTTTGCTGGGGCTGACAACAAATGTATTATCGGAGTGATATAGCTGAGACTACAGTGTTTGCTCCCTTGGATACGAAATGGTTCCAAGTGAAATATCGATTTTGGTGGTACTGAAGAATAAAATAAATCAGTAACCATAACTGAAATGGACTGGTATGTCTGAAAACTATTTAAAAAGAAAAAGCATCGTATGGTACACTTAAAATATACTGCCGTATCCCATAAATGGCTGGAAAAATGGGTTCTCTGCTACATCCGAATTGTAAGGTATTAATAATTTCGTTCTGATACATTTTTTCCACCTGTAATGATAATTTGAAATTTGTTCAAATCAGCTCATTGAATAATTCGATGTGGCACTTGACATACGTGACGGATAGTACAATTTCGCTTCGCTATTTACATAATAAATTTGAAAAATTACCATTTCGCATCAAAAAATACTTAATTCAAATAATATTTCACTGATGTTCCAAACACTTGTGCTATTTAATAAAATATGAAAACTATTTTTCTTGTTGAACCGTAATGATGATCAATAATATCATTGATACAGCCGATACGTTAAAATAATTTATTTTATTCTATATTTTATCAAAAATCGTACATCCATAACATGGAACACAATATACTCAATATTTTTTGTTGGAATTAAATACCAGTGAGTAGTGTTTCTATCTTTGATAACCAGTTTGATAACCCAGTATGCGTGATTCTTAAGAAAATTGAATATAATGACGACACTGAACAGCTGATTCAAACACTACGAACAAATTTGATCGAGATAAAAGAGCCAGCAGTGACTATCAGAAGCACAAAAGGGAACGGAAGAGCGCAAGCTTGACTTGCAGGCGCGAGGGAACCGAAGTCGTACAATGTAGGTCTTACGCGCGCCAAGTTAACGACCTTGGCAATAGCTTAACACGGGTCGGCTTGCATCTTTCCTCTATTTCGCGTCATCCACTTTGAAGGCACTACGAAATATAAATCGCGATGCCACTGACATTGCAATGAAGTATTCGCTTTTGTAGCGAAATTTAAATAGCCCGACTTTTTATTTTTAATAATATGGAGTTGTTTTAATTTAAAAACAGAAAAAGCGTGTAAACTTGATTTTGTGTTACATCAAGATATCAATAACTTTTACATTAAAATGAAATTTTAATTTATCCATTTTTATAAAAAAATATTATTTTCAATTTTTTTATCAATATTTGTCAGGAAAATTCATTTACAATGCAAAAATATTAAGAAAGTCTTTATTATAAACTTTTAAATATAATCTTTTTTAAAACAATTTGCTGGCTTAATATTTGTACTGAAAAATTATTTATTCACCAAATAACGTGTCCCTGTTTCATAAATAGCAAATTTGACAATTTTTTTTAAAAACTATATCAAAACTTTATTCGGTAATTTCATCGATCTAATTACTGTTTCCATCTAAAATTTTTGAGTGATATATTTGGATCTGAGTAAATGAACGCCAACGATTTTCTATGCCACAAGCCAAGAATATATTATAAAATAACAATCGATAAAAATAGATTTTACAGTAAGTACAGCACTTTCTGCAGAAAAAAATGTTCGTTGACTGCAAAGAACGACAGGAAGGAAGAAAAATCGTTTCAGCGGGAGAGCACAATAAACAGAGGCAGCTCACCATGAATTTTAAGCCAGCACCAGGGAAAAACTGGGGAAGAAAAAAAGAATTCACATGGGAGGATGGTAAAGCTCAGCCTTGCCTCTAAATTGCAAATAAGCCGCTTGAGCTTTGTTGAAGAAGGATTAGAAACGGGAAGAAAGGGCCTCTGGCTCGCTACGTTGAAAAATCGATGCGGCGCTTCTCAGCTACACTCCTATACTCTTCTTTTTACTTCCTTCCTCACAGCTTGATGTAAGGTAAGATGTAATCATCTTAACACCTTTTTTTAATCAATCAAGCTGCAAAGTAACTTTGTTTTTCGTGATTCTTAAAAGTTTGTTTTTTGGAAAAAAAAAACAAAAAAATTATCAGACATTGGTACTAAATTATCATTAATTTTAACTCACTAATGAACATAACAATATGTTTTATATTGTTGATTTTTAATTTCTGAGGATCAAAAGATAATTTTTATAGTAGTATTTATTGAAAATCATAAAGCTAATAGTGAAGTCGAACAGGTGTGAATAAACAATTACGTAGGCTGGCTCGTCTCCGAATACTACAACTTTACTTGTCGGACTTCCCAGCAAGCGTAGGTATCTAAGCACCAATGATTTTCCTTGACCTTTTCGCGTAATCTTCTTCTACATTTATATACACTATCATATGAAACGCAATGTAAAAATTTAATATCGAGCACAATTTATTGACGGAAGTAGATAATTTAGTTATAATGGGATGTTTGGTTATGTCTAAATGGTATATCTAAGCCCCTTAATTTTTAATTAATACTTGTACCATGTCTAAAAGTGCTTCTAAAAATAACTTTAAAATAATTACGGTAGCATTAAAAATAAGCGTATTGAAAGGTTTACAAAAGGACTGAAAATGATCCTTGCAACATCGGTGGCAGAGTAAAGTGAGTGATTAAAATTGAATTTCAAACTTGTTTCCTTGCTGAAATTTAATTTTACCTCGTATACTTAGGGGAATTCTGATTTACATCGATATCAACTGTATTTACAATGACGAATCGATATTATTTTTGTAGAGATCCATTTTATTATTCAGGTAATAGGATAACCTCGGAAATTACTTTCACAAAAAAAGCTATTCAAAATATGTATAAAGTGTACGCAAATCACATAATTTTATAGCAAAATCTTTTAAATGCATGTAATATAGATTGAAACAGCAGAACAATAATTAGATCAGAACGTTGGGATTAATAATACAATTTAGGAATTAATTTATTCTAATTCAGATAGCTTAATCGGGAAAAATTTACCACAGCGATTTAGAGTTGTAGAAAAAAGCAAATAAGGGAATTTCTGAGGGCACACGCTACACAGAAAAATAAAGTAAAAAACTAGTTTTTTTATCGGTCAAAATTATGATTAATGTAAGGGGGTTATTTAGTCAAATTAATAAGAATTGACAAGATACAAGATGATGAAATCCTACATCTTTTTTTCAATTAATTCAGCATGAATAAGCCTAAAATTTTTACGTATATTTCATCAAATGAAAATAATTAAATTTTATCTTTAAAAACTTAGTTGATTAAAAAATGTTAATATATCTGTGTAAAAAATTGCCTCTTTCAAATGTATAACTAGTATTTCTGTTCGTTGTTACACGTGATTTGTACTTATTTCTCTGATATTTCCTTCTAATAATTGCTGAAAGCTCTGACTAACACAGAAAAAAAGCGTATCAGAATTTAACACGATCTTTCATTTACTGAATACGAAGTTAAACATGATACCTATAGGTAGACTTTCATACGGTTTCAATAAAATACAAGAAAAACTTCGAACAAATTGATTGCTCATCCATTATCAGTGGGCTTTTCCCTTCCTTCTATTTCATCAAATATAGCAAAGTCAATATAGATTTACATTATATGATGAAAAGACTCGTCACATCTTCCAGATGTTTTGAAACGATGTTTTGGAATATTTTGATACCAAGTATAATACTTTAAGCAATTATTGTTACTAATCCATCTCAGGCTCATTTAACTTCCCAGTTTGCCGGTACGCGTACATATCAAACTCACATAATTGGGTATGCGTGATATAGAAATTTTTAAGATCCAAGAAGATAGTCTCTAAAGAACCATAAATAGCACAGCACTACAATATCCTGCAAGTAATTTTTGGTGCTTTTTGATGTACATGTAGACCTCGGAAATATTTCCTGCTTCTAGAATTTTTATGATAAGCGATTGGCTGTAGGCTCATTAAGTGTAGAGAAATAGAGAAAAATATGGTTGTGGATCATGCAACATTAGAATAACAACTACATTATGTATTTATTATTCAAAATTAAAAATATTTAATACTTGCCAGTGCTCCAAGAGTGCTCAGTTGAGTAATACCAAAGAAATTGAAGATTCTCCTTAGTCTAGTTTTCCACAGTTTCGGTCCAACTCTAAAATTGCCAAATACTATCGTTTTTTCAGAAAAAAATCTAACCTTTGAGTCTATCGAATTTAATTCTTCAATAAAAAAAAAGGGTATGAGAAATTTTCGAGAGTATACCCTAAACTTTTTTTTACATAACATTGTTTAGTTATATGTTAGTCAAGAATATGTGCGTACAATGTTTTTTTTACAGTAAGCACTTTACGATATTAAAGCTGCTGTGTCGCGGGAAAAAGCCGTAAGTGATATTTTTGTCGAAAATGAGTTATTTTTATCGATCGACTCGTCGGTGAATGTCACGTTGAATGGCATATTTAAAAATTTGATATCTTTTTTCGTTCATTACTAATAATTAATTAAACATTAATGAAACCCTGCCTTCGCACGGAAAAGAGGGAAAGTGTGTGAATGAAAAGCCGTAAGTGCAATATCTCCTTTCCCTTACAGAAAATCGATTTTTTTTCTCATGTAATAATGAGCAATGCCCTCATTACCCTAGAAATAGTTTTTTCGCCCCAGAAAAATTTGATTTTGATTATTTTTTCAACATAAATAGTTTTCCTCGATTTTCTTAATTCGGCACTGGCTGCACTTTCGCTGTTTTTTCCTGCGACGGTATGAAATTATAAGTGGCACGGACACGTGGATTTTCTACTTTAAGATGGTTGGGCGTTTGATGCCGTGCCAAGCGAGGGGCACTCTAAGGTTCTCAGTATTATGAAAAATGTTTTTTGCATATTAACATGATAAATAAATATCTCAATCACATATTAAAATATAAGGGTTTTATTCGCCTAAAAAATTGTAAAGTATCGATAAAAATAATGATAAGAAATCGTCATTGTCATCAGTGCATGCGTGGAAGACAATAAATTACTTTCCTTCCAATTATCCCAAAGTCCAAATCGTCAACGTAGAATTTTTACAATTCTAACAGCTTTCTTATAACAATATTACACATACAAATTTGATTTTTAGAGGTTTGTCATTCACTTTTGGAGTTATATTCAGGAACAATTTTCTTAAAAATAAAGTCGTTAACCATGATATTTTTATACCACAAATGAATTTGGCATACTTTATTTACATAATATCTAAATTAGAGATATTTACATCATTCCAGTAAAAAACGCCCAAGCCTTAAAATGTATCAATCGACGAGTTATAATTTGTTTTCCATGTAATTAACTTTCCATGTGAAAATAACCTCATCGATTATTTTAATCGAATTTCTTGAGAGTAAACAAACTTATGAATGTATCGACATATTTATTAAAACACAGCAGGGCCAAACCTAATTTCAAAAAAAACGAGCTAAAACTAAAGGCTGCCTAATTCAAATTTCCCGTTTATCCCATCATATAGTGAGTCACATTCATGTGATCAGTAAAGAAACTGTAATAATTTCTGTATAGAATTCAATATAAATAAAATGAAAGCGTTATACATGTGAATTCTTGATGATCGTTTGTTAAGAACATGAAACATCCTATCAATATGAACGCTCGAATGCGGGATTCTCTGTGTACACATTTCTGCGTAGATCTTCTCTACCGTAAAAAAAAGGGTTTCTTATTACTCCCGCACACCGCTTAATTAATGACCTAAGGAAAGTGTTACTCTCATTCTTGCTCGTTTTCAATCTCATTCTAAGAGGGAAAAGAAGGGTCACCGGCAGCTGCAAACGGAAGTAATTTCCAGCTCCAGTAGACTTTATTGCTCTCACACTGCGTTACGCTTTACTTCTCTCTTTCTCTCCCAGAAGCAATGGGAAGTTTACAATCACTCTCAAGCTCTTTATCGGGGCGTTATTCTCTCTTTCTCAGCAATTCAGCCAAAGATCTAGGGGACAATTGGAGAAAATAGAACGGATGGTTGAAGAGAACCTATGGGTTTGTATTTTATTATTTACTTACTCTTCACACCTGAGATGTGTTTAGCGTTTGTCAGGCGATTATTTGATCTCTGTTTTAGTGTGATTCAGACATCAAATATTTTTTTTATCAAGTGAAATTGCACTTGCACAATAAATTAAATACAAATCAAGGTAGACATTAAAAGTGTAAAAGACAGAGCATAAATCTTCTGAAAAGATTTATTGATGTGCTAGGTAAAAATATGTTGCGATTCATAAATTAAAATATAATACAACATTTTTGATGTTCTGATAATGTCGTCTTTTTTTAGTAGTATACAATGAATAAGGTTATTTATAGGGAGTTATGTCCTCCTACTCCAGTTTTTCTTTTTTTAATGAAAATTCTTTTGGTGCATTGGACACTTTTGGACAGGAACGAGTTGAAAATTTAATCCTAAATACCAACCCCAAAAAGTGTAATGAAAAAGTATGATACCTGAAATATATATATATAGTCCTACCAATCAAATCTATCAATTTTTTTGCATTGGTTGGACCTCGTTTCATGCTCTACCTTCGTTTACTACTACCAGTATTATACCTTATGAAATAAAAATTGCTTGGTCCTTAACCTATTAAAATCTTAATTTCTTCAAGAAACTTTTTTTGCAGATAAGTTTTAATTAGATAAAATTGACCATTCCGTAAAATACATGAATATGCGAAAATGTGTAAATATTAAAGTTTTCGAATATGAAAATTTTTCAGAGAACTATATTATTAATAATAAATAAAAATATAAAAGAAACACAATGAAAAATACAGCAATCGAAAGTGTTGAAATGAGCGACTGTGTCTATAGATTTTTTTTTTATTATATTATAGTGCTATACGTCCGGCTCCTTATGAGAAGGGCACTACTCAGGGCACTTAGCACTTGGGAGAGGGAAGGAAGAGGGATG
>JAPYYV010003467.1:0-32785 GCA_030522625.1 Copidosoma aretas
GCTAATGAAAGTTGACGGTATTGGGGGGGAGGGGGGGGGGGGGTTTGAAGGGGGGTGAAATTTTATTGAAAACGTATGGCATTGATATGGATTACTTATACAGACCCCAGGAAGCTATAACCACGTTACCAGACGTATTAAAGAATTTTTAATATTTTTTGCAGAATTTTGTTTACTAGACTCCGAAAATCTCATTTTTTCACGACCTTAAACATTTATTTCTCAAGAATGGCTGAATAAAAACGTATGGCAATTTTTTTGCTAAATGAGATGGTAAATAATAATTCCTCAAAATTTAAAGCGGTTAACATGCGGTAAAATTTTTTCTTTTTCTTTTAATTCACTACTCGAAAGCCGCCCGGACGTTTCGTATGGCAAAAAAATTTTGATATTCAGATCGTATATGAACTTTCTGTTAACCGCTGTTTCGTTCGGTTAACAAGCCGAAAAAAATTCGTTTTTAACATCACTTCATATCTCGGCCCACGCTCATTTGGGGCCATATATTTAAATGTACGAAAAGTTTGAAATAATGCAAGAAACATTGATAACCAATCGCCATACGGCTGGCAGCCGAAGGGTTCATTAACGCGTCATTGCTCTAACTACGTTGCCACTTACAGCCTACCAGGCCCCTGGCGTGCTCTTCTAATATCTGTATGCCAAAAGTTTGAAAAGCGCTAATTTAATAACACAAATTTAAATAGGTTGTTACTATCAATAATAATAAATAAAATGATACAAAAAATATTTTTATTGGTATAGGTATTAATTAATCTAACATAAAAATACCATTGTTTACATCAATTAATTTTTCTATTAATTATCTTCTTTCTTGTCTTCATCTTCTTCCTAGTCCATATTTTCTAAATTGTAAGCAAATTTTAATCTTAATTTGTAGTACAAGACAATTAATTTTTTAGATCGATGCTCCTTCAACCGATTTCTAGTTTTACTATGGACCAATGTCCGTTCACTAAACAGTCTCCAGATCTCCCGTAAAAGCTGGAATGTTTAGTAGTTTTTCCGCTAAACTTGATAATTCTGGATAGTAATATTTTGCAACTCTCCAGAACGTTTGCCAAGTCTGAAACTGCTGAGCAAATAAATGCTGAAAATCTCCTACTTTTCTCCCACTCATTGCGTTAATAGCAATGAGTAAAGTTAATAGTTACAACTGGTATTATTATTATAATTTTATAAGCAAATGTAAAAGCTCCTAGGTTAGGATTCTTAATATTCTTATCTTATAGAAATCAAGCAAGCAAGGAAGTGTGGAAGCGTTCGATTATCATCGCCCTATCGCTTTTTTCCGTCGGTTCGGTCGGTCCATTCGTGATATCCGGAACAGAAGGAACGATGTCACCGAACCCACCGATCCGACCGAAAAAAGCGATAGCACCTAGAGATTTCGATGATAATCGAACGCTCTCATATCCGTCATAAATTACATTAATGACGTGTCATAAATTGGGTTAAAAATGACATAAATGACGCACATTAATGACACGTATACAACGTATAAATGACACCGTGTCAAATACTTACCCATCCCTGGGGGGGGGGAGGCACCGAAAAATTGGAAAAATAGGTTTTCACGTAAAATAACGGAGAAAACGATGTAATTTTAATGAAAGGCGAAGTAGAGGTTAGGGTGGCTAAGGGTGGTTAAGTTTATATCCTTTTATTGTCTGCCTACTATTGCAACTTTTTTTTACAATTTTTAATGCATCTTTAACACATAAAACAATAATGTTCTGTGTCGATAATTTGTTATAAAGATAAAAACAATATTTTCTTACACTGTAAAATAAATAGCTTTGACTTCAATTATTTGTTTTCTTTCCTGTTATAATGTTTAATTATATTATTTTATTTTGTTGAAGTAGCTATAGATTCATAATTTTATTTCATTTGAAATTATTTTGAGTTAGTGGATAAATAATTGATTACTGAACATTGTTATCAGGCGAGTTGATTTGGTGATTTGGTTTCAGGTGCGTCGGTTTTAATTCATTTGAGTTAAATGTTGAGCTGAAGTGTATGAATCTCACATCCAGTGCCTGTTTTATCAGCCGTATTACTGTTTGTCACGTTTATTATTTTCTGCCGCAGTAGAACAAAGTTAGTTATTTTAGACGTAGTAGTAGAACATCATATTAAAACACATTTTCTGGTAGTCAAATATAGAGCTTACTTGCTATAATATTTAATTAGTTTTCTCCGTTGTCAAAAGCATGCACTATCTAAAGTATAATGCACATTTACAGTAAGTATAGTACACGGAATTATATTGCTAGTCATATTTTGTATAAAAAGAACCTGGCATCAGATTAGGAGATCTGTGCTTATCACTGCTCAGATAAAGTTTGCTATACTACAGCACAATCATGGTTTGCACACACCCGGTTTTTGTTTCCATTATGTGCATAAATCGGTTGCTCTGCCTGATTCCTGTAATAGGGTGTTATCATTCCATGTACGTTATTTCGAAACTAAATATACTTTTCTGTTTGCACTCTTAATTAGTAACTAAATGATCTACTAATAGACAGTGTAAGTAGGCGGGTCTGTTTAGTAATTTGGTTATAGGTGTTTAAGTAATATTTTATTTTAATCTCGTTTTGAGCTCGAGCGTAGGATACGGGTCTCCCGTTACCTGTTTTATCAGTCATATCACTAATGGTTACGTTTTATCGTTGTACCTCTGTCTATTTCCCAAATAAGACATATGGGCAAAACAGAAAATCTCGAGGGGTTGTGAAGGAGCAGCTTTGGCTGCAATCGGTTGTTTTCGGCAATGTTCGACGATGTTGAAGGGCTTCGGTGAAAGGATTCGTCCACAATCGTAATGATTCGTCTGTTTTTAGAGTTCTGCGAGAAAGTGTCTTTCGGGTAACTTCGGCCGTCTTCGGCTATGATAAAAATAAAAGGGCAGTGGGGGGCGGGCAAATATATAAGATTTAAATTTATAAGTCCTAGCAGGGGGCTGCTGGGGGCTTTGGGGGGCGGGCTCCAAAAAATCTAAAAATATGATTTTTACGTGAAAACACGGAAAAAACAATAAAATTTTTATGGAGGGGGGGTTGTAAGGGGGCTGCGGGGTGGCATGGGGGGCCAACAACAAACGACGGTAATATAAGTCACGTAGAAATCGAACAAATACAAATGTAAATTGTGGGGAGGCTGCGAGGGCGATGTGAGGTGGGTGCGGGGGGGCCAAAAGTGTTTCATCCTGACAAATATATATATAGTAAGATGTACGTATCTATATATTAATGAATAGAATTCAATAAAATTGATAATGGGAATCAAGCGTTATAGACAAATCTAGTCAGGGCCCCCGAAGACTAATCCAAATTTTTTAATATTCTAAACTCTAAATAGCGTGATATTTGTTATAATATTAATCTTTTGGGACATTCTAGTATTCATACTTTTTTTTTTTTATCATATTCTATATTGCGTTCTCAATGAATATTTATGAGTCACACTTTGGTATCCACCGAACGATATTTTTAACTCTTAGTCATACACACAAGGCTGGGACGCCAATAGCACAAGTTACGGCGGAATCACCCATAAGTATGGTTCATAAGATCATAGTTCATTTCAAACTAAAGAATAACTGGGGTTGACGACTAAACAAAAAAAAAAAAAAAACAAAAAAAAACGAAACAGAGGGAGGTAGGGGAACCAAAAAAAAAAAACAAATAAAACACCAAAAAGGTAATTAGAACAGGCGGGGGGGGGGGGGGATATGAATGTAGATATACCTATTGTGAAACGATATTTTAAATAACCTACTATAATGCAAAAAGGCTGTTACTAAGGTGGCAGAACGGGCGGGGGGACAAACAGGAATATTTAAAGGCTAGGAAAGAATGGAAAGAAATTCGCGGAAAAAAGGAAAGAGAATTTAAGGAAAGACAGGCCGAAGAGCTAAGTAACATTAAGTACGAGAGTGATGTATGGAAATATCTCAATAAATTCAGAAAAAGGAGAGTGAATGCTGTTAATCACATAAGTTTAAACGCATGGAAAGAGCACTTTAGGGAGCTTCTAGGAGGCGAAAATGAGAAATGTGTTGGTTTATGGGTGAACATACGAGATAATAGGGATAAGGAAGAAGGCATAAGTAAGGCAAAAGTTTAAAAGGCAATTGAGAAATTAAAGAGAAAAAGGCAGCAGGTCACGATGAAATACCAAACGAAGCTTGGATTTACGCCCGAATAGGAGTTAGGGATAAATTAACGGAGGTACTTAATAACGTATGGATGGGGGAAGGAATTCTAGAAGCTTGGAAAACAGCGGTAGTAGTTCCCTTCCATAAAAAGGGTAATAGAAATGACCCAAAAAACTACAGAGGAATATCCCTGCTCCCTACAGATTATAAGTTGTATACAAAGATTTTAAAAGAGAAGTTGTCATCAGAAATGAGCGAAAAGAGGGTATTACCGGAGGGTCAAGCAGGGTTCCGGAAGGGTAGATCGACTTTGGATAATATTTTTATTTTGAATCATGTGGTGCAAAGGGAAAAAATGAAAAAAGGGAAAGATAAAGTGTTTGCACTTTTTGTTGATTTTAAAGCAGCATTTGACACGGTGAATAGGAAAAAATTGTGGGTAATAATGAGTAAAAACTAGGGTTTAGTAAAGATTTAATAGACGGAATTAAAGAATCATACACTGAGACAAAGGTAAGGATACGGGGTAATGAGGGGCTTTTAGATGAATTTTGGACTTTAATAGGTTTAAGACAGGGATGTCTGCTGAGTTCAGCTCTCTTTTGCATATACATTGCTAAGTTAGAAGAGGTATTAAAAGGTAGAAATGTGGGAGGAATTTTGATTAATAAGGTAAGGTTGTGGTCGCTAGCATACGCAGACGACATAGTTTTATTGGCTTAATAAGGAAGCTTTAGTGGATATGACATATACGTTAAAAAAATTCATCAGAGACAGGGATTTATGTATAAGAAAACAAAGGGATTGGTTTTTTGGTTTTTAACAAAAATGCGAAAATAAATAAAGAAGAAAAAATATTTAAAAAAGGGGTAGTAGAGGAAGTAAAAAGCTTTAAGTATTTGAGATTCACGTTTAACAAAAAAGGGGACTTTACAGATCACATAAATGATTTAAAAAGGAAGGGAACTATTGCGGTCAGGAAAGTGTGGGGGTTAGAGAAGCGATTGTGTAACGAGGATTTCATGAGGCGGATGCTTTTCAATTATCTAGTTAGGAGCACAATGAGTTACGGAGCTAAAATCTTTGGGTGGAGGGAGATTAAAGTTTTTGAAAAAATTCAAATGAACTATTATCGCTGGGTTTTAAGGTTTGATTTCTGCACGCCTGGATACATCTTACGGAAGAAGACAGGTATAGAATAGCTAAGCGTACGTTTTCGAAAAATAGCAACAAGGTTTAGTGAAAAAAATTTCAACCAGGGGAAGGACAGGCTCACAAGACTGTGTTATAAAGAAGCGTATGAGAACGAGGTAAAAGGGATATTAAAAGAGAGAAAAAATATTTTTAATAATCCGGGGTACAGTGAAAAATCATTAGAGATATGGAGATAACAAGACATATTAGCAGAGGATAGGATAAGAGAGCGTATGTGTGATATAGACAATCAAGTAACGAAAGCCAAAATTAAAGACTCTAGGTAGAATCTTAGGTATAAAGATATTATGGGGGTAGGAAGGGCGGAGTATTTAAGTAAGCAAATCAGAGGTATTTGTATAAGTTACGTGGCAAAAGCGAGATGTGGTAATCTTGATGAAGGAAATAGACATTGGTTAGAAAGGGAAAAAAGACTATGCAAATTTTGTAAGGGTAAAGACGGTAGTTCAGAAAATTTAATAAAAGAATGTGTAATTGTAAAATAAAATAAGGTATGTAGTCAAATGAGCGGAGGTCTAGATGTGCAAGAAATGTTAAAGGATGTAAACTTGTGTAAAATTGCAAAAATATGGAGTAGGATAAATAATTTGTATGAGAAAAAGAGGTACGAAAATTGTAATAAGCGCTGAATGGATATATGTATGCAGCAGTAAGTTAAACAAACTGATTATTTTAAGTCAGTATATAAGACAAAAGACTGTAGAATTAGTTAAATATAAAGTGAGGAGGTGAAATTATGTGAAGTATGTAAAATATTGTAAAATTGTAGGTTTAAAAAAAATTTCCTTTTCTTTTTGTTTGTATTGATCACTGTTCTAAGTCCATTTTCTGGACCTAATTGGTTAAAAACTAATAAATATATACACTAACCTACTGTGATATATCGAAGGTGCTGCAATTAATGTTGTACTGAGGATGGATATTCAGTAATTCAGTGTAGTTGTCGACTAAAACCTCTTTATTTGTCCGAATCTATGTTAATTTACCATTTTGAAATCCAGTACAAATTGTTATTATTGGTCCATCTTGCTTTTCCGTCCAGATATAGCGTTATTTTTTTGTTATGTTCTTTCTAAATTATTTCAGAATGATTTGTATGTGTTTGTATTCATATTCTTAATCTACTGAAATTTTTTTCAAAATTTTGAAAACCTTTTTTACCAAGATCTACCCGAATTTAGAAAATTGGTTGTACCGCAACGTCGATTAAAATCTCTTTATTTGTTTACCTTGATATTTTTTACCCTTTAGAAAACCCATAAAAATTATTATTTTTAGCTTAACTGGCTTTCTGTTTAAGATATTGCGTATTTTCGAATATTTCCAGCTAATGCGTGCACAAAACGGTAAATAATTCTTTCTTTATACTTGTCATGATTTTATAAACATGCTATAATTTTGTCAAAAATTTTCCCATCTTAATTCCATAACACAAATAATTTTTCCATACATCCAAGACACTGAAAATTGAGCTTATGTTTTTACATCAACCAACACCTCTTAATTTGTGCTCCGCAATGATTTTCTTTACCTTTAGAAAACCAATAAGTACTGTTATTTTTGGTCTGTCTTTTTTCTTTTTCAAGATATCACGTATTTTCAAATAGTTTGAAGTTAAGTCATCATAACAATCCGTTAAATATACATTGGGCATCTGCATCAATATGCCGATCATGAAATTTTTTTTTGGTAATTGTTTACTATATTTAAATAAAAATAGTAAAAAGTTTTGTTACGTGTGTATTGTTCATTTATGTTAAGCATTGATTTCAAAGTTTAAAAAAAAAATTATTCAATAAGATGAATAATGTATTAATGTACATCATGAATCAAATCTTTAAGAATAAATAAATTAATAAACAGTCAATGGAAATTTTACATTGAAAATAAGTTATGAATCACAATATGAGAGGAAGTCAGAGTAACCGCCTCGAGAAGATAACTCGTGGTTTTTTTTTTTTTTACCCTACTCACGAATAAAATAATTTTGGAAGAATAAGACGCAATGAAAATTAGATACTTTATTCATTGAACCTCGAATGAATTAACCAATAACGAAAAACAGGGTATGGATCTCTCTTTCTTTTCCCATGCCTGTACGTAAGGGAAAATAATGTAAAACTGCGTTCAAAGTTTCGAAAAAAATTATTCCATTACACAACAACTTATTAATGCATACAAAAAATCAAATATTTAAAAACAAATTAATTAATAAACAGCGAATAAAAATTTATTAAAAATAAGTTATGGACCACCATATAAGAGTCAGTGAAAGTAATATCCTAAAAGAGATAGCTCGTGGCTAGATGGAAACGGTGCTCGGCTCACGAGCAAAAATGTGGCAAGTTTAAATCTCGTGGAAGTGTACTTTTTTTTTTTTTTATGTAAATTTACTTCTGTTACACATTTCAGTGAGAGAGAGAATGCGAATTCAAATTCATTTTTGTTACACATTGTAGTGAAAGAGAGAATTACCTTCCGTTACACATTTTAGAGCGAGAGAGAGAATATTCGGGGTGTTAACCCACTAGTGGCGCCCTTCTGGTGAGCGAAGTTGGAACCCTAACCTGTCACTTTTTTTGAATGACGAATAACACACCATTTCACTATATCGGCTATTGCACCGTAAAAAAAGTGATTGCCTTTTATAACTCTGTTATTGTTTTCATAATTATCCCCCTTTACCTGCATAATTGATAATATTTATGGAATAAACATTATATCACTTAGCCGCGAAAAGTTTAAGCTTGAATTTTATGACAGGTTAAGTTTCAAGCTACTTCCACCATAAGGGCGCCACGTGTGGGTTAACAGCTCAAATTGAAATCATTTACTTACCCCCTGCATAACGCGCCTATAGAAGTATAACTTCAAAAATATTGTCTACTGAAGTGTCATGATCTGCTAAGTTCAAAGATAATGCAATATTATGCTGATTGATGCATGCAAGAAAATACGTACTATGCCACTGATGAGAATCATACAATTTTGCTCTATCTCGAACAAAGAATTAAAAAAACGGTATATTTGTCATTGTAAATATCAATAAAAATTCCAAGCTCATATTTTGTCAGGTATTTTAATAAATTTCTTGCATATTTTTGGTAAAATTATGTTGTCCATCCTTTACTAAACAGTATTGATAGACCATCCCGATTATAATAAGTTTCTTCTGTTACGCAAATTAAATGTACTGGTTGCTAACTAAGCGCGCTCTCGTCAAAAGGTCTCTTGACATATTGGAGAATCGTCATTCTAATATTTGTTAATCTCTGATTTGTTTATTGAATACATTTGAGAGTCAATAAATGTGGCTAATTCAATCCAAAACCTCTGCATACACGTTTTTTTTAACCAAAACTGATAGAATTATTTCGAAGTTTTTACTACACATCTTGAAAAGCCCAAACATTGCTTCCTCAAGTAAGTTGTATTATAATTTGATTTTTCACAGAAATTAATCAAATTTTTCTCTCTATACTCGTGGAATTTAAGACTATCAAAGAAAAATATTATCAGAGGTAGGAATCACAATTGAGTCACATATATAGGGATATAGGAATAGAGCATGCAAGGGAAGCCAAATGATGTCCCGCAGTGCGACAGAGATCGGCACGCGCAATTACTACCTGCCTCACCCTCGAACTACGGAATCTCACTGTGGTTAGAGAGAAAAGCAGTGGATCTTTGTGCGCGCAACAATCTCTCTCGCACTATCGGACACATTCAAGCATTAGGTAAGGTGGCATTGGCGTGCTCTATTCTTATATCACCATGGAATTACATCAATGATCTATGTGTATGGCTGACCGCACAAAATCATTCACAGATAGAGTTTATGACCATTGATACAATATAATGTATGTAGGGCATCGAAAAGGTCAGCTGATAGCGTTTCTGCTTTTTAGTGATTAGTTTTCAAAATTCTTCTGCCCCGACAGCAAATTTAAATCTTTAAATTATATGTACAGCTATAACGTTTATGTAGGTATTATGGGAATAAAATCCTAGTTTACATTAAAAATACATCTAGAAAAGAATTCATAATATATTTAGGTGAAGTTCTATTCATGTCTTGAGCCCAAAGACTACAACCTTTGCTTTTTATAACAAATAGAACTTACCCTCGATATCGTCTTAAGAAAGCTCTTTACCGGCTACGTGAGTCACGACGGACTACAATGTTAAACTCTCTTGTATTTAACAGATAGGCGATAAATTAACTCAAAACAATTTAGATATACTCCACAGATGCTATAGTTTCTCACGAAATTCGTAAAATATTAAAAAATGTTATTGTTTATTCAGAAAAAATTATAAATCAAAAGTGATGGATTAAGTCACTGAAAGTATGTTGTAAATTATAAAAAATCCTTATATTTTTAATACATAACTATTCCTTGACGTTTTGAAAACACGTATACAAATTTTAAGATCTTAATATTAAGCAGAAAAAATTCTAGAAGTAAACTTGTGAAATATGCCGTGAAGCGTGGAGCGACAAGTCAACATCAGCTGACGTTCTCTATGTATTCAGCATAGGAAGACGGATTGCATGTTTACGTTTACCATAATATCAGATAGGTTAGCCATTAGTTTTTTATCAACCTGGCCCATCATACCATAAATATATTCAAGCCCAACGGTGAAAATTTCATAACCTTCCATAAGGCCTGTGTTACAAATTAAAAGTTTTATGAGCTTTTTCTCGAAATGTTGCCCGATGACATATATTAAAATTTTGAGGGCAGGTTCATATTCATTTACTTTATAATATCTGTAAGTTTCAATGCTGTGGCCCAACTTTTATTTAGGTAAATAGCCTCTTTAATGGTCTCTACACATAGCAATAATTCCTAAATAGTGTAATAGAAATCATTTTAAATACCTTCAAGCATAATCGTACGTATTTTATGAAGAAAAAAATAGATGACGATATAGAATTAGGAACAATAATTAAAATTTCAAGTACGATAAATCTTCAAATATTTCTCTTACTCCTTAGAGGTTAAATTAATTTCATAACAAAATCAAATTAAAAGTCGAGTAATGAATCTTTCTCTTGTGTAAACTACAACAAAAAGTCTAGATAGAAAATTGTAAATCATTGTAATAAGATTCTGGTAAAGAGTGCAAAAAAATATTACAAAATTGTACAATCTGGGGTCATAATTATAAAGTTTTTCAAGTGCATGTTTTTGATAATTAGCGAACTTGTTACGAGCTATTTAAAAAGGAGGCGTACATTAGAAATCGAATCATCCGTCTTATATTAAATAACAATAGAAAATGAATAAATATCAAGCGATGTACAAGGCTAAGGTACGTAATTACATTATACTAATGAGAAATATATGCGAATGTCTGTATTAGTACAGTTACTATAAAACATTACACCATAACTTTAAATTAATATGAGACAGAAAACAGTATATAACTCCATTTTTGTTTTATCATTCAATTAATAATGTAAACAGATACAAAAAACTTTGCTGTTAATGACCACCAAAACACAGATATATATTCTGTTAAGTTAAAATTATTACATACCTTTTCGTATACGTTCATAGGGATCCTCAATATCAGTCTCATGATAAATAACAGAATGAATACTCTCATTCCGTTCATGATTTGGAAAATAGTAGTGTGACTTTTCTACCCACCAAACACCACTGATCGGTGATACTATTTTTCCATGGAAAATACCATAGCTTATACTTCCAAATACTTGACTACCAGGTTCATCTGGAAAAAAAATAGTAAGGTGATTATTCATGGCAAAAATTAAAAAAAATTCATCATTTTGCGCTAAAAGTGCTGATGTAAAGAATGTCCTCAATTCCATGCACTGAGAAAAAAGTCTAGTGAAGTCTCCCAACGTAAGTCCAGTAAAAATAAAGAGCCTGCTCTCAAGTAAGTTTGCTACACTACTATGATAAATCCAACTAAACTTTTTAGTCGTGCTTACTGCAGCTGGCGCGCAAACGCTGCCATAACACTGTTATCACGCCTATTATTTGTCAGCAGGATTTATTAGTTGTCTGGTTTTTATTGTAGATTAATAATAATCTATGTTATCAGTTGTGAGTTTTGTGACTTTTTAATAGAATGTTTTCTATCGACCTACTTTTGGACACATGGAACTTGAGTTCTTTGAAAGAACGATTCAACAATACGTTAAGTATAACCTCATTAAATTTTGAAAAATCGAATTAAAGAGCGAAAGTCAACAATAGACAAGAAAGCAGTTAATGCTGGTGGATTTTTAATAGACAAATACAACAACTTGAGACCAACATTGATCAAATATAAGCTCATCTCAAATAGTGAGATTCAACCGCTAGGTACACACTTTTGCAATAATAATGATAGAGTCATGGACATTTTGTTTCAGATTAATTGTGTGGAGGCTTGTTGCCATCAAGAAGTAATTTTTTCTTATTTTGAAACAAAATGAACCGAATTTCGTCCATAAATTATTTTTTTGAACTGTTATATCTATCATCATATTATGTGTCAAAGTGAAACTTGTCGTCAAAAGCATAAAAAGTGAGAAACTTAAATTGACCATAACTTTTTTTCTAAGCCCCCTAGAAAAAAACACAAGAGCACAAAATAGTTCAGAATATTGTTTTACAGCAAGATTTATAATTTTAAAGTACCTACAATAATCACAAAGAAAGTTGTGTTATATCGTACTCACCGCATGCTTAAAATTTGATTTGTCAATCTTACAAGTACTTACATTTCCAAACCTTCTAAAGATTAATCATCAAATACTATTATTAATTATTACTCATCAAATATAAATAAGTTGTATACATTCAGACAAGTATTCTTGAGAAGTTTAAGAAATATAATTACTTGTAAAATTAAAAAATACAATTTTAAGCATGCGGTGAGTACGACAAACACCAAATTTCTTTCTAATTATTTTAAGTACAGTTAAAACTTTACATCTTGCTGTAAAATTACGTTTTGAATTATTTTGTGCTCTTGTGTTTTTTTTAAAGGTGGCTCAGAAACAAAGTTATAGTCAATTAAAGTTTTAACACTTTTCATGCTTCCGCCAGCTAGCAAAATGTCTATGATTAAAAAAACTATTTATTACTCTATATAAGACTTAATTGTACTGTCATAAATTTCTAGAATTGTGTAACAGATAAAATTTTTTCAGATACATCTCTTACAGAAATTTAATCTAGTATAAGATGGTTAGAAATATTTTATAGATGTATTAGAATTCATCAATACTGTATATCAATGATGAACACTCATTAACGCTCATGAATAATTTATATATTTTTTTTTTTAAATTGTGAACCACATTCATAGTATCTTATCAACCTCTCCTTCAAAAAGGTTTTAAAATAAAAACAAAAACGTTTTGTTTCTTACCACGACTTAACAAATTGAGTTTTTATTATGAATTTTCGTTGGAGTTTTCATACCGATATATACAAGCATATTAGAAAATCGAATAATAATTACTAAAATTAATTATCATCACAATTATTATCTTACTAATATAAGAAACAGCCACTACATTGCATTTATCAACAAACCACGGATTATAAATATTAACAATCGTACGGTTTTTTTAAATTCTAATGAATCGGTTAAAAGTTATTTATCTATTCTATTACCTATGCTTGCGTAAATATTCACTTAATATTAATATAAAAATCATGAACTGTTTTATTTATAGTCAATTAGTACTAGAAACTTTCCTAGTAATAGCTACTTGGATATTTAGTAGTGATTACCAAAGCTGTCAGGTAAACTCTACTAAAGCGCCACTACCAAAATGACATAGTAACTACTACCAGAGACTCTAGTAAACTTCACTAGACTTTTTTCTCAGTGTGTACAATATACCCAAACCTAAGACAACCACGGTGATTCTATGTTGTGTTCAACCAAAAAAAACTTGAAGTTAGATATTTTTTTCGAATTATAAACCAAGTATTTGGTACGCAATTTAAGCCAAGAACGAATGAATCGTCAAGCTTTTTTATGAAAAGTCGAATTTATAATTTTATTGCGATGCTGATAGAAAAATAAAAAAAAATTCTGAATATTTTATTCTTTTATGAAAGTTTTACGGTACTTGTAACTAAATTGTCATATTCCAAGTTATTTTTTATGTGAGTTGAAAAAAAAACGATCTGTCATTGCGGACTGCAGACAGAACCAAAACTTAACACTATGAAATGACAGTGTTTTTTTTTTGTTTTTCCAATAAATTGTGGTAAAAAAATTAAAGTTTTAAAAGATATAAATTAATATCAGAAGAGTTAGTCATGTTCTCACATTTATCAGAACTCCGAGCAACAATAATATGGATTCCATATACTTTTTTTAAAATAGTTCTATCGGTACCTCACTAGTACCTGATTAGTGTTTTTAAGGGCTTCAAATTTCATGTAACTATTTTTCCGGTACTATTTTTCCAAATGTGGACAGTAGTTTTAGTGTAATCTGTCTTATCCTTAAAATTATATAATTTTTCATGAACACCCATGTTGAACGTACAAAACATTGTGCCCATAAATTTTCTTAGATACTCTGGCTCAAACGGAGTTATTTAAGTTAATTTTACGTAAAACATTATTAGTTTACAAAGTTTTATCGACATATAAACTGTAATAACATACCGACAGTGCTATCATAATAATCAATGCATATGATGGGCTGCACAAGCCCAGTACAAAGCAGGAATATAACTTAATCAACATAATAATTACAAGCATTTTTATTATGTATATGTCTACCTTATATTTCTATGTCTTAATATTTGAATAAACAATACTTTCACTGTTATCAACTAAAAAAAGGGATTTATTTTGTTTTTTATTTAAGATGTACATGTATGATTATTCATGTATACATAAACAGAAAAATTTATGCACATATACTTATGCATACGCATGTATAGGTTAGCCGTATAAGTTATCCTGATAAATTTTAATTCTGTAAAAAGATGGTCATAAAAATCTGTCGCTTCATCCCGGACTATCGGAATACAGGGGCCCTATAAGAGCCTTGTACAGCCGAAGCTACCATGGACCTGGAGTCCTTATCTTATCAAATAAAATTCAAATTTAAAACTTATCTAGAAAATATTTCCCGACGGTCAAGGTCTGATAGTACTTGGGGTATGAAGGTGTTATGATTATATCCCTTACACGTTTTTCGGCCTGCTCTACATCTATACAGCTTTTTTTTAATATTATAGTGCACTACGTCCTACACTGAGCAATCGGCACTTTGGGACTAGGGGAGAGCTAAGGAATAGGAAAGGTAGGGGATGCTGCTCCGCATTAGCCGGGAAAAGCCCTGTAGGTGGGGAAACAACTTGGGAAAAACCCATCCCGGAGTGGCCCGGTGTATCTGAGTTCTGACCAGGTGTCTCTGTGTCCTCGTAGACGACCGCGACATAGACATTAGGACTGAACTCCTGCACGCTTCCTGCTTACGTTGTCCGGAAAGTAGGTGAAATAGTCAATTGATCCCCAAAGAAAACAGCGTAAGCGAACCTCGAGGCAAATAGCAAGACTTGAACGGTCACCTATCCAAGTACTAACTGCCGCCAAACGCGGCTTAACATCGGTGACTGACAAAACTGCAACTCTACCGCTGCACCATCGTGTCAGTGGGAAGTTTCAACTTTAATTTGAATAAAACCTAATATCTCTAGCACTAAAATAGAACAGATTTTTTTGTTTCATGCCAGCGGCAGCAGAAGTGAACTTCCTGCTTACAGCACGGACGGCAATATTCACTTCCTAACCACTAGGGCATAGAAAATCATATACTGACCACGGTTGGAATTAAAAAAGCCTCAGATCGTCCGTTTGTCATCTTCGGCTTCACCTCGCACGACAATAGTTCGACAATCTGAGACTTTCTTTATTTTTCCAGCCTTAGGTCGTAATATACTATTCAAGCGTGAAAGCTAATTAACGTCGAATACAGGAAAATTATTCAAAAAAGTGTCAGGCACTAAACTAACCTTAAAAAATTGTTTGAAACCTGATAGTGTGACAAAAAATACAAGAAATGTTGAAAAAAATAGGCACTGAAAAAAATTTAAGTCGTAGACAAAATAGTCTTTTTTCCTATCATAATCCTTTATTATTATATTGCAAACTGTTAAGTCTATAATTATCCTTGAAAAATCACGACAATAAATGTAAAATATAGAACAAAATTAAAAAAAATTTTTTCAATGTATATCAAATTAATGAGAAAAAACTTTAATTTCGACTGGACCTCACGGAAAGCTTATTAAATGGTATTCTGATCCTTATTAAAAAATATAGTATTACTTTCGTACGTCCTACATAATCTAAAATAAAACACAAAATAGTAAAAATAATTTTCTATTGTTAAAAATTGTAATCTCCGACACTGTGAACTATTAAACGATTAATTTTTTACAATAAAACAAGTTATTGACCGTAGTATACAGAAAACCTTTGTGGACAAAGTTAAGCGCTTAACTAATTGTAAAAGTAAAATATTGCTCAAAACCTAATGATTTCACAAAAAAAAATTGAAAAAAATAGAGGCTGCGAATGAAGGTTCGAACACTAACATCCTGCTTAAATTACAACCGTCATTTTGTATTAAATCAGCGTCGGTTCTGTGTTCAATCAAAGCTTATTTCAGCCTTGACTCTATGTTATATCAATTTTGAATCAATACTGAATGAATATTGAGTCTTGAGCAAGAATATACCATTAAGGTCAACTTGTTTTCAGCTACTTCACATACACCCTGTGCCCTATTTCGGTTAACATAACACTAGAATTGGAAACGTATAAAATGATTTTACAAATAGTGATCAACGCTAATTTGTGTTATAAATAAAATCCACTGATACGTTTTTACATCACTAAGTTGATTTTGATTATTGCTTATTTCCTATATTACTCAAGGTTCTGTTTTCAGTACGACGGTACTTAATTGTCTGATTACAAAATGATCTAATAAGTGCTGTGTAAAATGCTCTTCATTCTTGCAGTCATAATTGATTTTTTTTATTGATCGGTATATATTTTAAAAATAACCAAGTTTTAAGAATTTTACAAGGTTATAAAAACCTGAAACTATTCCACATTATTTTTTTACATTCCACGTAATTTGTCTTATTATATGGCAAATGATCATTTTCCTAACTGTTAACCACACAGAAAAAAAAATCGAGGCTGCTTTAGCTCCGTAGATGGCGTGGGCACATCAGCTACATCACATTATGTTCGAATTCCAAAGGTATTTAATCCCAAATGACCATTTAAGCTTATAAGCTTTTATATATATATATATATATATATATATATATATATACATAAGTTGTTAATAATCATCTTTCATGGCGTCCATTTTTTTTGTGCAGCAGAATTCGAAAAATTTTAAAGTTTGCTGAGCGCCTGACTCTGTCCTTCATAGTTTTTCTGTATTCTACGTTTAATTACTTGTTTTAATGTAAAAAATTAATTGTTTAAGAGTTGACAACTGTTTCCAACTGTTTTGTATTTTATTTGAGGTTATGTTAGAAGTACGCAGATGATACTTTATTCATGACTGGGGATTATAAATTCCATTAACAAAGCTTCTTATGTGTTGCAGTCGTAATTAAGGTTTTAAAGCAATGCTTCTTTTGGCACGCCTTGGGCATTGGCGCTGGGGGCTAACGAAAAAAAAACCGTAACGCTGGCCAGAATTTACTACCTGATCTCCCAAAACGAGAAAACCCATGTAAGAGGGGTCGTGTATTAAATTCCGGCCAGTGTGATTCCGGCAGGAATTTATACCGGACCCCCTGACATGAGAAAATCCATGTTGGAAGGATGGGGTATTAAATTCCGGCCAGTGTGAATCTGAAAACAAGTGCAGATGTGCATAATTTACTTTAGAACGATTTTGTGACAACATGAACTGCGAAAAACAGAAAAAAGCTAAATCTCGAACAGAACGCAACATAGACTAAAAATAACAGTTTTATGGGTTTTCTACAGAGATAATAAATATTAAAGTGCACTTATATAAAGGTTACTATCCACTTTTAAACATAAAATTTATTTTCCATATTATGAAAGTATTAAGGTAGAAAAGGGGTGAAAAAATTCAAAAATATTACAGCACCTCAATAATATTTATATGAATGTGCGCAGATTATTTCGACATGATGTCATGATAAATTAACTTTTATATAAAAGGAAATAGCTGTTTCTCGAAGGGAAAGCCGGATAAACCAAAAATAAGAATTAGTATGGATTTCCTGATGGAGAAAACAATATTGCCCACGCTAATAAAGTAGTCAGTCAGTATAACATAATTACTTTGAAAAATGCCGTTAATTCTGTACTTCAATGTCTTTGCTACCTTTATTACAGAAACAGTATCACTTTTGCAAAACTTACTATTAAAAAATTTAGAAAATACAATTAATTCAAAAACAGGATATTTTTTCATGATAAATTAAGAAACGTCTTCAAAGAGCAGGACTATTCAAGTATTGAAAAATTATTTTACAATATTGTCGAATATTTTAGCAACCTCATGGTATCATCATAGGAGATACCATTTTAAAATTACAGTTGTACAAAGGATGATTGAATAATGCATAGATAAGTCCCATTGGAGACTAAAAAATAAATCTAATCTAAATATGAAAACATATAGTCAACAATTTCAATCAGTTATACATTCTCTTTGATTTACACAGTAGAACGACAATTTATCAGCATCACAAAACCCACATAGCACAAAACGTTTCTGAAATGTTTCTAAAACGTTTAACTAAATTGAAATTTACAAACATTTCTCACAAGAGCCCCGAGACATTTCTGAAACGTCTTTAAAACTGTAAAATTTCCGTTGCTGAGCTCAGCATAAGTTACATGATACGTTTCAGAAACGGTACCGAAATGTTTCTAAGACGTAATTGAATTTAGTTTTTTTATTTTAATTCTTTTTAGCAATACCTAAATACATAAATAATGACAACGATAGAAGTAAAATTTAAAGAAAAAAAAACGCCTGACCCTGGGATACGAAATGGGTCTAGACAGAAATTTTCTGGGGAGACCCCCCACTCCTACTTGTCAAATATCAAGAGGGTAATGGAAAAAATCCAATGCTTCCATGAGATTGATCCGTGCACGGCTATACTGGTGAGCTTGGAAGGAGTAAGCGGACAATGGTATCAGACCCGTGTATCTATATTTAACCTTTGACGTAAATGGTGGATGCAGCTTCGTGTTAATCTTATAGAATGCATTAACCAATCAGCAGCGGTCCCATGACTGTCCACTCACTCCCTCCAAGCTCACTAGGCTATACTATACAGCCGTGGATATAGCGTAGGCTGCACACTCATCGTGTATATAAGGCCATGGCATCAACTGCATAGTGCGAACACTGGTGCCCAGTTCAGTGGACTTTTACCAGAGGCACCTATGGGAGCGCCCTATGATTTTTCTCTCGGTGCACGGAGAATCCGATTTTCGAATGTACCAGCCCATATTTTTTGCCTCATGATTGTTATAAACAATTTTAGTGCAACAAAACTCGTTTTTTATCAATCACTTGAAAATATTAGTATTGTAAAAAAAAGTTGTAGACAAAAATAGTTTTTTTTTTAATTTTACACAATTTTTCACTTGTAGTTATCCACAGAGAAAAAAGTGATGGGTCACGTGATGAAGCCTCTTTATTCGTTTTGTGATTAGCTAAGACTGGTCAAGCGCGGGTAAATTTGAAATCGAGATTATAAAAAATTGAATAAAAAGTAATATCAATGAAAAAAAAAATTAAAACTTTATGTTCAGATTGGCTGATAAATTAATTTTTCTTAAAAAATCGTGGAAATTAATATGATTTAATGGCGGGGGTTGGCACGCGAAGCGCGCAGGGGGCGGTGCCCTCTAGTTTTTCAAAAAACTGATATTTTTTAAGTTATTTGAATAAGAACAATTTTTTCGTACTAAAAATGTTCATAACAATTACGAACAAATAAATTGGACAGGTACCAATGAAATTCAGACTCTCCGTGCCAAAATAAATATGAATCAACCTGGGTACTGAATCGACATAAAATGCATACAGTTTGGTACCCAGCTTCCGGACTATTATCCACTTGACCAGAGTGGACGAAATACCATGATTTAAAATTATATCACTATAAGATCAAAAACCAGTATTTTTGTTGTCCATTTTTACAACTAAATTATGTGAATACAAATGTGCATTTGGACAATTTACTTAATGAATTTTATTTGGAAACATTTTCCTCTTTTACTAAAAATTTTTCGTCTTACGTTCACTCTTAGGATTTATTACGATGTTCTTCTTTCGTATTGAGTTTGCATTTAACAGAGATTCTTTATACAATAATAAGATAGTATATCGTCAAATTAAAAAAATATTTAAATGATTTATATTTATATCGATGCAGTTGTAAGTACGGAAAACAAAAATGCTGGTACTTGTACCTCATAAAAACCTTATTTTCTATATGAGAAATTTTGTCCACTCTGGCCAAGTGGATTATATATGCTCGATTTTTATCCAGGCGGACCCAGTTCGTGTCCGCGGCACGACAACGTTTTTTTCTTCATATTTTTAGTTTTACTTTTATTTATATTATTCTTTATGAATAAAGGTATTGCTAAAATAATAGTAATAATAATTCATTTTTCTCATAAATTTGCGCTAAATTCAGGTATATATTCTAAAAGCATTCTGGAAACGTTTCTGAATCATTTTATATTAACTTATGCTGAGCTCACCTACGGACATTTAACGGGTTTGAAGACGTTTCAGAAACGTTTCTAAACCCTAGGAGGAATCGTTTTTAAGTTTTAAATTAATAAACGTTATAGAAACGTTTTGTGCTATGTTGGAATCAATATTACAAATTCTCATGGTACTGTTGTAGTTGAAGATAAAGTATAGACTGGTTAGAATTTTCGATTCAATTAGGTTTTTATGTTTACATTAGATACAATATTTAGTCTACCAATTGTACTTATTTACGTATTATTTATTCATTCTTTGTAAGACCGTAATTATTAAAAGGTAGCTCTGAAACTGGCAATATGCGGTTGCCAAAATATTGGACAAATTTGTAAAATAATATTTTAATAATTGCATAGTCCTGCACTTTGACTAACTTCCTTAATTTATTATGGATTCTTATGGACATTTGATCTGTACACTTATGTTTTGCGAAATATGCGTCAACCGAGCTGATGTCAGGTTGCTATGTTTTTAATGGATAATATTTTTTTTTCTTCCTCTTTATAAGCATAGCTTCTCCTGGCAGTCCCACGACTGCTTGGTTTTTTTTGTCTCAATAATTTGATATATATTCCCAAAAAACCAAGTTTAATGCACATTTTTACGGGTAAGATAAGTTCCTGACAATTTTTTGTTTCATTTTTCTATATTTCACGTTCATTGTTTTGATTTAGGTATGATAATTATAAGCCTAACAGTTTGTAATGCATTGAAATTATATTAAAATAGGAAGAAAGACTTTTTGGTCCATCACATACCTAATATGAGGCTATGTTTGATTTTCAAAGTTGTTCAATCAATAACTTAATGGTAATTTAAGCTTACGTAAATCATTTGTTTTTGTATTAGTATTATTTTTTCCACATACACCCGTCTCTGGGCTTTTACGTATTTACCTTTTTCTCTAATCTAACCTACCTGCCAAACTTAGCCCTTCTTTCCTAAACTCCCCTGGTTCCCTGCCCCGAGTATGCGAGTCTTTCGTGCGGGCCCCTAGCGCAAAGTTCCCCTTCGACGACTCGGCCATCCATCCTGCTGGGTACTATTTACAGGGCGCAGCGATCGTCTCAAGCATACGCTGGAAGGTATCAGATTAATGGAAGGATCTCCTCCATTCACTATCTACCGTACCGTACCAACTATTAAAATCAATAGTGACTTTATTGACGGGCTGGCTGGCTGTTGGCTTTCCCCGGAAGGAAGCCACTGAAGTTCCTGACATCCTTCGGAAAAATCCACTAATCGTCTTAAAAATTAGATAAGTGGTTTTTCGGTATCCTGGGTACTTCTCCTATTGAAAAAACCCGATAAAAAAATCTCGATATTTTTCGACGGGTTTGAACCCCGGTCCCTCGGAATTTTTCAGACTAGGCAGCTAGAACGCTAACCGCTAAGCCATGAAAGCTCCCTAAGCCATCGAATCATTTGTTAATTTTTTTCACCTCTTTTAGTGTCTGTTTTTTTTGTTCTTAACATTTTTTCTTCTTTTATGGTTAACTATCAGGTTTCAAAGAATTTGTTTGGATCAGTTTAGTAACTGTCGTTTTTCCAAATAATTTTTCTGTAATTTGCATAAACCAGCTTTAACTCTCAAAAAAAAAATTCTGGTTTTCAATTTTTGTTCTAGAGATATTAGGTTTTGATCAAATAAAAGTCGAAATTTACCACTGTGTGTCGGTTACCTATATAGTTATACTTGACTATCAAGGAGGCAAGCTGATCGCAATGTCGTTTTTATCTTTAAATCCCCGTATTATCAGCCAGCCCTCGAATTTTTCATGACCTTGAGCATTAACTTTTTTCCTGATCACCCATCGGGAGTTAATAATGTTCGGACGTTTACCGTTAACAAGTCCTACGGGACGTTTACCATTAACAAGTCCTATTCACTAAATTTCAGACATGATTCTTTGCCATTGAGTCCAACTCATCATGTATGGCTCGACTCCAGCCTGCTCGATCCACTGCCTTCATTGCTTCTTCATATGAAACCGGATCTATGTTTATTTCTGCCAACAATGAATAATACACGAAATCTTCCACAGACGTAATGTTATTTACCGACGTGGCAATGTCACAGTTCTTAATGTTCAGATCTTTTATTAGATCTTCAGAGAGGGCCAAACCTGCGAAGCTGACGTCTTTGACGGAATTTTTTAGAAGCGGAATTGGCTTCTACTACGTTTTCTGCCTTTTTTGTTGCTTTTTTCGGCTTTCTTGGTTTTCTTTGCGTAGCTGGAGGCTCTTTCTCCGATGTTGACGCCTTTTCTCTTTCTTTTTAAAAATTCAATAACCATTTGTCCAACTCTATATTTATGGTCACACTTTCTCAATTCGTAATATAATTTTTACCGAATACATCTCTATACACGAAATGCTCGTTAAATCTGACATCTCAAGTTCCATTGAATTTCCCTCCGCCTAGGCAGAGCAGACGATACCCTGTTGGCGTGTAACCCACCATCATCGCTTGTTTTCTTTTGGCCTGAAACTTGCTGTCGGTGTTTCTTTGAACTCTCATATAGGAGATGCAACCGAATCTTTTTATCTAACTTATGTCTGCCTTTTTGTTCAGAGCAAGCCTGGTCGAAGGAATGTCCATATGGTTTGATCGATGCGGGGTGCAATCATGCGCAAAAACAGTCGCGTTTAACGCTAAATCCCACATGTTTTCCAGGAGTCTCAAATCACACATGAGAGCTCGGACTTTCATTTAAAATGTTTTATTTAGCGTATCTGCCGTACGATTAAATTCAGGGGTATCAGGACAGCTTAGCTGAAATTCAGCTCCAAAACCGTCTAAAACCTTTCGAGTCCCCCCCCCCGCCCCCCCCCCCCCACCCGCGCCGCCCCGCCCCCCCGTCCACCCACCCAGCTTTCATTGCCCCACAGGGATTGTGATACAGCCTTTTCGAAATTTCCCAAGCAATCTGCCGTATTACTCTTGCTTTTTATGGGATAAACTAAAGCGAATCTCGAATAATCATCGATAAACACAGAGATAAACTTATATCTTTTCGGTTAGGAAGGCGGACTTATAACTTCTATTGTATCCAAATGAGTAATTTGAAGGAGAATAGCTGCTCGTGTGCGTATCGAAGGGAAAGGCAGTCGTTGAATCTTTGCCCTAAGACATACGTCACACATCCATAACATATCATTAAAGACAGCCTCCTTCACACTTTTGATTTCCCGATATGCTTTTTGCAGTTCCTATCTGGTCTTCCAACGAAACGTGTCAAAGCCTGACGTGCCATAGCATGAATCCATTCTTTTCTTTAAATCTTTTATGTTTTTCGGTAAACGGGCCTTGCAATTTATTTATTTGTTTAATTTCAATGTTGCTGACATGAAATTTTCTGTCTTGTATTTAAAATACATCGTCAAACAGGCTATTGTTTACCTTTCCAATCGAGCTCTCTAAGTTTCTGACATCACATTTAATTTATAAGTAGCAGACTTTCTACTCCCTCTGTTTCGCAGAGTTTAAGGAGCTCCATCAACACCTGAGACTCACTTTTATTTGATCCAGACATGTCAACTCAGTTCATTAGAACATTTCTGTCTTTTGGAATCATTGCTATCGTCTCTAAAACTGTCGGAGCGCCTTTTCTGCTTACAGATTTTTGAGTTCAAGGGGCCACAGCCACGGCCGCCTCGGCTGCATCGATCTCCACAGCCCCGCCTTTGAAAATTCCATAAATCTGACTTATTTTGCTCGCCGCATGTTGGGCTTTTTCTTTTGTGCTTTGGGATGTCGACCACGAAGGTGCCACAGGTGTAGCACTTCTCAAGTCCGGTTCCAGCCTTTGGACAGTGTTTCACCATGTGGTCCCAGTCATTACAATTTAAACAGCGGAGGCGCTCCAGGGGCCTGAACACCGCTATTGCTGCCTTAGTGAGGCGTCCCCCGGAGGCCTCCGATAAACCTTCGGACTTCACCTTGTGTAAAGTCGGTCACCTGTACACTTAGTACAGTTCCTAAGATAACAGCAAAAAAGGCGTCGCTTTTTTCTTCTTCGGAAAGGGGAGAGGGGCACGTACTTATCGCTTTACAATTTCGAACAAGCTCTCCGAGTCTTGCTATAAATCTTGAGACTAATTATTTTTCTTCATTGAAGTTGATTTCATGCAGCCTTTTTCGAATCGCGGCCGTCGTGAAGGTGTTTCTCTCTTTTTTAAAATTCTTTTATACTTTCCAGTATTGCAACCGGGTCTTGCAGACAAAATATTCTTAGATGATATTTTTCTGCTATTCTGATTAACTGAATGTCTTTGACTTTTAACTTATCCCGAATTGCGTCTTCGTTTATTGATTCTATGTTTTCAACCATGGGATCAACAACATGCAGCAGTTCTTTAGGCCAGAGTTCTGAATTCAATTTATCAAAAAATACCTCAAATTTCACGTCTTTGGTTAGGTTTCAATTAGAAAATATTTTAAGGCTCATGTTAAAGTCGATGGTTGATTTGATTTGAGATAGTAGTTGCGAGAATTTCTGCGCTGCCTTTAGGAAAATTATCAGACTTTGACTCATTCAGAAGTCTTTTAACATTGTTTCAAAACTTACTTGAGGTATGCCATGTCTTGGTATGGAAGAGGAGGGAACAGTAGTTCCGGACTAGGTACCGGCAGCTTTAAGCTTGTCAAGCCTCTCGTTTACTTTGCTCAACCTTTGATTGAAATTTCTTAGCATAAGTAAAAATTTCTCCCTTGCCTTATCTCACTTCTGCCTTTCTTGTGCTACTTTTTTGTTCTCTTCCTCCTGCCTTTTCAACATTTTTCTTAGTTTAGCCATCATCTCATCAAATCGATGAGATTTATTTTTTCCTAAAAGATTAGAAATTTTTATTTTCGTCTGACATGATAACTTTCTTCTCTCCAGCCTTCGACCATTTGTATTTATTCGCAGGTTTTTCGACTCTCTTAATTCCAAGTTAAGATTATTTAGCTGTGAGCAACGGAAAAACGGGTGCTGCTTTGTTTTCTGACATACTCCCATCCACAAACTTTCCGCCTATAGTATACAAGTCGATAATATTCACATCACTTCTGCCATAATCACAGACTTTGGGAATTTCAGACTTTTTCAAAACAAACATTATCTCATCAACCGTTTTTATCTCATCAACCTACTTTTCCAATAACCCGGGTATTTTACAAGCACACTCGGCGTTTTACCGTCTTCCTAGAATGTATTTGCTGGCAATGACGTTTTTCCTACCTTTTTTCCAAGAAAGTGGAGTACGTACAGGATAACGTATATCAAGCTGGCAGTACCAAGTAACGGCCCCTATGTTTGAACATGCAGATAATTTGTTACTGAATTGTTGCAAATTTGTTACGCTGAAAAAATATTTGTCCCTATTCACAAAACTGAGATACAGCCAGTGTTGATAGCTTAATAACAAGCCAGCAGCGCACATCGCGTGTCTTGGCTCGAGGGACAGCTACAGCAAATCGGGAGACGGCATAATTTGTTGCCCATTTGCTGCTAAAAGAATGTGCAAAGATCAATTTTGTTGCCGATCTCCCCAGGCTTCAAACGATAAGAAATTGCATCCAGGGTGTCAAGCAAGCAGCACGTAAAGAGCATCTCATCACGGGGGACAGCTACAGCAAATCGGAAGGTGGCATAAGTTGTTGCTAATTTGTTGCTGGAAGCATGTGGCAAGATCGATTTTGCTGCCGATCTCCTCGGGCTTTAGACGATAAGAAATCGTATCTAGGGTATCAATCCAGCAGCGCGCTTCACGTATCTCGCGACGAGGGACAGCTACAGCAAATCGAAAGGCGGCATAAATTGTTGCTGGAAACATATGGCAAGATCGATTTTGTTGTCGATTTCCCCGGGCTTAAAACGATAAAGAATCGTATCCAGAGTATCAAGCCAGTAGCGCGCATCGTGTATCTCGTCAGGGGGAACAGCTACAGCAAATCAGAAGGCGGCATAATTTATTGCTAATTTGTTGCTGGAAGCATGTGCAAAGATCGATTTTGTTGCCGATCTCCCTGGACTTAAAATAATGAAAAATCGGATACAGGGTATCAAGCCAGCAGCGCGCATCGCTTATCTTGTCACAAGAGAGAGCTACAGCAATAAGGGGGGCCGTTTCCAAAACCCTATGGATTTATATATTTTGTTGTCGATCTTATAAGGACTTAAAATAGAAAGGGCCCTTTCAAAGGATATCAAGCCAGCAGCATATGTTACATATTTCGGAGTAGAAACAATC
Organism: Copidosoma aretas; assembly: GCA_030522625.1. Classification (NCBI taxonomy): domain Eukaryota; kingdom Metazoa; phylum Arthropoda; class Insecta; order Hymenoptera; family Encyrtidae; genus Copidosoma; species Copidosoma aretas. The sequence continues at coordinate 26,447 of JAPYYV010003467.1, forward strand.
TAAATAAAATCCGTCAGCGACGAAGTTTAGTGCACATTTCTTGCTGAAACCCTGTGCATTGATGTATTTTGTTGCCGATCTTATAAGAACTTGAAATCAAAAAGACCGTCAACGGATAACTTAGACACAATTTTTTATAATGTTATTGTTTAATTTACAGTGCTTGAATATTATTGCTATTAGTCATAACTACTTATCCCATAAATAAAAAACCAACTTTTATATGAATTTGTATGCATAAAAGATCTTCATATTGGACGAATTAAATTCTATCTAGATATTGATTTTTAATTGCAAATTTTTTTCAACATATCGTGAAAACATAAAGTAAACAAACGATAAAAAACCAATCAATAAATTCTTGTTAGTTGATATAATCTTAGTTAATCGATAAAATAACATGACAGAAATAAATTTATTTTCAAAAAGTATTACAATCTTATAAAGTAAATGCCATCTTGCTTCGACTCAAAACCGAATCTTAAATTTTTTAAATCTTATCTTTAGACCTTGTTACCGATAAAATTCATATAATTTTTTATGATTGTCATCGTAAAATATCCGATTACTCAACAACATTATTTTAGGATTTTTTAGTTTAAAAATTTTTTTTTTTAAATATAAGAGTGATTTAAAATATGAAGAAAAGCTATATTAATGCTCTATGATATGAAATTATTTTAAAAATCAGATTATAATTTTTACCTGAATAGTAAAAAAAAATTGATGTAAAAAAAAATTGTTAAAATTTTTGGGAATTAAAAACAAATAAACGAATAATTAGAATTACAGAAATCAATAACTGTAACACAACTATCTGGTTGATAAGTTATATAAAGATATTCAATTATATAAAATATACCTGTTAAGACCGCAAATTCAATTTTTTCACTCCAGAAACAGCGCAAAACCCGTTTTGTTAGCATCAAAAATTGTTATAACAACCTTGATAGGGTATAAAACGTCAAATATTTTTGTAAAAAATATAAGATGTAGAAACAAACATTCTGAGCCGTAGGTTATCAAAATCACTCGATGGGTTTCTGAGGTATGACTGATTCAAGAAAAAATTTTTTAGACTGTTTAGAAAAAACATACCGCAAAAAAAAATTATAAATTGAAAATCAAGCTGTTTTAATGATCTGTAAGGTACAACTATAAGGGGATTCAAATTGAAATATTTTTACTGTTAAAGTAGCAAAAACCACGTTTTGGATGTAGAAAATAATTGTAAAAATCTAAATAGGGTATGACACTTGAATTTTTTTTGGAACCGATATAAGGATATAAAAAAAAACCTTTGGCAAGCTTTTATCGTCGAAATCACTCAAGGGGTTTCTAAGATATGACTTATTTTCCAGAAACATCTTAGTATTTCTTTAATGAAAACAAACAAAATAATTTATAAAGATAATTTACAATAAAAAATAAAGCTACTTTGAAGCTTTATCATATGTTACTATTGAGAAGTAATTTTAGACTTTTGACCCTTAAAAGAATTTAAAAAAAAATATTTTTTGATCATAAAAATCGTCATAACATCCTTAATAAGGTATGTAACTCAAATTTTTGTTCCTAACCGCTATAAGTATTACAAACATTTTAAAGATTAGAATCATTGAAATATATAGTTAGGAACCTGAGATATGAATGATTACACACACACACACACACACACACACACACACACACACACACACACACACACACACACACACACAACACATACACAGCAGCGTTCTCATGAGTGATAAAATTCCAGCGCGCAGAATTTGAATTGGCTATATGGGCAAAACCGCAGAAATCCAGTACCCTACATCCCAAGCTTTTTAACCCAGTAACCCGTGGGACAACAAGATAATAATAGAATACGTAAATAAATTATTGATTAAATAACATAAGCTAAGTCCCGAGCTCCTTAACCCAGTAACCCAGGAGACAGAAAGTTAATAATATAATAAGTAAATAAATTATTACAAGTATAACAACACAACCTAAATCCCAAGCATTTTAGCTCAGTTACCCGGGGGCCAGCGAGTTAATTATGTAATGAGTAAATAAATCAATAATTAAATAACAATATAACCTAAATAATGAGCTCTTAGCCCCAGTAACTGAAGGAGCAGTGAGATAATAATTTAATAAGTAAATCAATTATTACAATAATAAAAACATAACCTAATTCCCAAGCTTTTAAACCCAGTAACCCGGGGACAGTAAGTTATTAATATAATAGGAACATAAATTATTACAAGGATAAGAAAATTACCTAAATTCCAAGCTTTTGAACCCAGTAACCCGGGGAACCGCAAGTTAATATTATAATAAGAAAATAAATTATTACAAGAATAAGAAAATTACTTAAATCCAAGCTTTTTAACCCAGTAACCGGGGGGAGAGCAAGTTAATATTATAATAAGTAAATAAATTATCACAAAAATAAGAAAATAACTTAAATCCTGAGCTTTTTAACCCAGTAACCCGGGGGACAGCGAGTTAATAATATAATAAGTAAATAAATCATTATAAGAATAACAACATAACCTACATCCCAAGCTTTTAAACCCAGTAACCCGGGGACAGCAAGTAAATGATATAATTGGTAAATAAATTATTACAAGAATAACAACATAACCTAAATCCCAAGCTTTTTAACCCGGTGACTCAGGGGATAGCGAGTTGATAGTCTTTTACTTAAAAAAATATAAAAATAGCGAAGTTACCTACATCTCTAGCTTTTTAATTCAATTATTATATAATAATCACTCACTGTCCCCCCGGTTACTGGGTTAAAAAGCTTAAGATTTAGGTTATGTTGTTATTTAATTAATGATTTATTTACTTGTGATATTATTAACTCGCTGTCCCCGGGTTACTGGGATAAAAAGCTTGGGATTTAGGTCATGTTTTTATTCTTGTAATAATTTATTTACTTATTATATTATTAACTCGCTGTCTCTCGAATAACTGGGTTAATAAGCTTGGGATTTAGGTTGTGTTGTTATTCTTGTAATAATTTATTTACCCAATATATTATTAACTTTCTGTCCCCCGGGTTACTGGGTTAAGGAGCTTGGGATTCAGTTTATGTTGTTATTCAATCAATAATTTATTTACTTATTCTATTATTAACTCGATGTCCCCCTGGTTACTGGGTTGAAAAGCTTGGGATTTAGGGTACTGGGTTTCTGCGGGTCTGCCCATATAGCCAATTCAAATTCCGCGCACTTGAATTCTATCACTTATGAAAACGCCGATACAGAGAGAGAGAGAGAGAGAGAGAGAGAGAGAGAGAGACATGCACACACAGATTTTTTCCAAAGATAGTATTTTCCATTTTAGACACTATATAAAACTTTTCTAACAACCTTAAACGAAAACTTTTTTTTACCGATACAAAGATTCATACAGGGAAAAGCAAAATCCATAGTCAGGTGAGAATTTTTTTTTTTATGGCGTACTCTTGATACAGAAAAACTATTATTTTCCTTGGGCACTTTTAGAACCCTGGTACACCCTTAGTAGGGTAAATAACATTCCTTACTCAGTTGTGAAGGCTTTTTCATGAACCTTGTTACGTTCCTCGCCTACGGCTCGTGCCGTAAACTTCTCGGTTCGTAAATTGAAGCCATTCCAAACTAGTACGAAATAGTAGTTTAGTAGTTTTTGTCTCAAAAAGGCGATCGCTGCTAGAGCTGTTTTGCTTAAGGCAGCCCTGGTTAGATCGCAATAAGGAGCGAATGACGTTTTTCCTGCTAAGGGCACACCTGCCCCTCAAAATTGCCTAAGATACTTTTCTGCTCTAGGGCACAATAGTAGTTTTTGTACGATATTGGAAAGGCTTCCATTTGCGAACAGGGAGATTAAAGGCACGAGCCGTAGGCGAGAGACGTAACAAGATTCGTAAAGAAGCCTTTACGATCGAGTGACGAATGCTTTTTTTCCTACCGAGGGTGTACCAGGGTTTTTAAAGTGCCCAAGGTAGAAAAATCAATTTTTTCAATCATTCCGCTATATCTCGAAAACAAAAGATTTAGCAAAGAATGTTTCAGATAAAAGTTGTTCCTCGGACAATTTTACGGAGAAATGGACTATTTTGAATAATTATACAATTCATTTTCCTACCGAAGGCAATCAAGAAACTCCAAAAGCTAAAAAATAGAAAATCATTAAAAAACACATCAAATTCATTTTATTTGTTGAAATTCGGATATTTCACAGGTTTTGGTATTTTTAACAAAATGCGCTCGGTCCAATTGCCCGTAAAAAATACCGCGACCTAGTGAAAAATTGTTCATTTAATACTTTCAAACGCTGTAGTTTGCTCGGACGTTTATCGATCCCGAGGAACCCAATCGGAATCGGTAGGTATTCATATAGTCTTTCAACATGCTGAATTTAAAAATTTTCAAAAAGTAGTTTTTTTTTTTATTAACCGAAAACAGTTTTTCATAGGTCCTTATTTAGTGAATTTACAAGACAAAGATCTGCGATATAGTTCTTTTAATAACACTCTGAATTTTGAAACAAAATCTGTTGTAGGACTAATAGAAGCAGAGTTACGATACTTTTACTTTTTTACTTGTAGCTGCCGTTCTAATTACTTTTTTGACTTTGGACCCGGCTATACCTCTTTTAGAATATTCACTTATCCGTAGAAAATTTTTTCCTGGACGAATTAATCAACACTTGCATCACAAACAACATATAATTTTAGATAAAAATCGTTTTAGGATGGGCTCCCGCCGATGAGCGTCCGCAGCTAGCGGCGAGCTGAACACACCAAAGTGGCCTGAAAGGCGGTGTACAGTTTGTCAGCACTGCTGACAGATATCTGGTTGTATAAAGAATTACTCGATAATAAAACTGTCTACGGATATACTAGCAAATTTATTCTTACGTAATTTTTTCTCAGCATCCCGATGGTGCTATTAATGTTGTTTTTAGTTGAGAACAAGTGCAAATTATAAGCTCATCGGCGGCGCACACTGGTTAGAAATCGACTTTTTTGGTTCAAAAGTTTCTAGAGACCTCAAATCTCAACCGATTTGAAAGTTTTCTTTTTTTAAATTAAAGCTAAAAAAGTTTGCAAGTCATTGATAAAAGCCGATTTTCGAATTCCCGCTTTGCATTCGTTGCATCTAACCTAAAAACTCAAAAAATTATATTTTCAGTTAAATGAATTGCTTATTTTTGTATTTGTCATGAATTTTATCACACATACAAAAGTGTATTATGGTTTTTATGGTCACTTACCATGAATCTACTATTGGAATTTAGAAATGTTCATGAGATTATTCCAAAAAATTAGTTATTTATTTTAAATCATTTGATATTCAATTTTTTTTTTTACATAAAACAGGTCTGTGTCCATAATTCAATTTATTGATATTTATAATATGTATTCCATAACTCACTGTTCTATCGACTCGAGCAGGAGCGTAATTCAAAGTCTTAGTAAAGATATTGCGGACTTCAAAAGATTTTATAAGACTTTGAAAGACATCCCAATCGTTTGAAGGGCTTATACAAAAATCAAAAACAAAAAAATTGTTGAGCGGACTAGACTATGTGTATCTTATGTATTTGGGGTCACTGAGTCCGAACCTGTGGTCCGTTTGACCCTATCAGCTCAGGGTTTCTTCATAACCTCAAAAAAACGACTAAAAACCCAGTAACTCCTTTTATCTGTATTCCAACGCCCAAAAAATATATCGTCCATCGAACCGCATCATGTTTATCATATATTTCTGGAATTAAATAGTCCGGATCTAAAGTACGTTTGTCCCCATTACATTCAGGTTTCTCATAACCTTCAAAAATTTGACAAGAAATCAATTGAATCGTGCAAATTGTATCCTTCAACTCTTCAATAAAAAAAACCTAGAATCGATTAACTCAATAGCCCCTTCACCTTTAAATCTTGTTTATAAAAATTCATGTATAAATGTATAAGAAAATTAGATATGTAGGTGGTAAATGATTAAATTTTTTCAGCCATTTACATATAAAAAGTTTCAGTACTGCCGCTTCTAATTAAGTATTGTATTGTATTGTATTATTTATTCCACGTACACCCATTTCTGGGCTTTTACGTATCTACCCATTCTTTCCTAATCCAACCTACCTACCCAACTTATGCCTTTCTTTCCTAAACTCCCCTGGTTCCCCCCGTCCCCAGATGCGAATCTTTCGTGCGGGCCCCTAGCGCAAATTTCCCCTTAGACGACTCGGCCATCAATCCTACTGGGTACTATTTACAGGGCGCAGCGATCGTCTCAAGCACACCCCGGAAGGTATCAGATTAATGGAAGGATCTCCTCCATTAACTATCTACCT